>JANRGW010041496.1:0-47803 GCA_024733675.1 Psilopsiagon aymara | reverse complement strand
TGTCCTTTTTATGTTGAGGACACCAGAACTGCACACAATACTCCAAGTGAGGTCTCTCAAGAGCAGAGTAGAGGGTCCGGATCACCTCCCTTGACCTGCTGGTCATGCTCCTTTTGATGCAGCCCATGATATGGTTGGCTTTCTGGGCTACAGGAGCACACTGCTGGCTCATGTTCATTTTCTCATCGACCAACACCCCAAGGTCCTTCTCCACAGGGTTGCTCTGAATCTCTTCGCTGCCCAAGCTGTAGCCGTGTCTGGGATTGCTCCAACCCAGGTGTAGGACCTTGCACTTGGCATGGTTAAACTTCACCAGGTTGGCATCAGCCTACCTCACAAGCATGTCAAGGTCTCTCTGGATGGCATTCCTTCCCTCCAGCGTATCAAATGAACCATGCAGCTTGGATACAGTTTGGAGCGAATTGCAACATGAATTCCTGCATTTCTCAAATCAAACAGTACTCAGTTGCATGTTCAGAACCCAAGGAGGATTGGGAACAGAACCTGTCCCACAGGAGAAACTCTTGCATATTTATTTAAAATAAGCATTCAAAGAAAAAAAATAAAAACCAAACTACAAAAAAAAACCCCATGAAACAAACCAAAAACCCCAAAACTAACTGAACCAGATCTTATATATATTTGCTTTTCTTAAAAAATGATTCCATGAAAGTTTTATAATTCTCCAAGTAGTAATACAGGGGGTTTATATACACAAAATTCCATTTCAAACAATTTACTGTACAAAAGAATGTATAACCAACTGTTACTATTTCATGATTTCAGCAAATAAGGAACAATTCTGATAAGTATGTGTTCAGGATATAGTTCTACCATTTACAGGAATGTCAGTATTAAGTCAGGAAGACTTTCGGATAAGTATTTACAGATAAAGTCCCCTTTGAGGTGATTCCCCAAAGATTTCTCTTCTGAATAGGTAGCTCACATTTGGCTTTCTTCTGGATCGTTTGGGTTTCAAGGAATGAGAGGAAAAACATGGATGTACAGACAGAATTCTGCTTGATCTATTCCCACTCACAGTCCTGCTGCAGTCAGTGGGCCTGATCTAGTAAACACTACCAGGAGTAATGCTTGTGTGAATAGACCAGGCAGGATTTGTCCCTACAGTTGTAAGCTATCAAATTTACAAATCAAATTTGCAAATTTTTAAAATAGTGACATTCCTGCAAGTCAAAATATAACAGAAACAAGAGTTAACAAAATATAAGCCCTTTATTAATAAAAATCTTTGGTTGGATCAATATCTTAAATAAGCTTTAAGAATATTTGGTTAATACCATTTTCTTTCTTCCACATAATTACTTTTCTGGTACCTTCTTTGGACAGACTATAGAAATATAACAAGTTTATCACATACTTTAAAACAAATAAATAGATCAAAAGCTAAATATGGCATTTTTCTTTTTTTAAAGTTTTAGCATTAATCTTTAAATTAGTTTGGCAAAGGAAAGGAAAAAGAAAACAACTAACTTCCCTTCAAAACAGTCATTTGATGTTTGGTTTTGTAACAAACCATACAGTAGTTAGACTTTAAAGGAATCTTTCATTTTTGTTTTTTCAGTTTGATATTTGTAATGTAAGTGCCATGGACAAGACAAAGCAATAGAAGAAATGAGGTTAATTGCACCAGTATTATTTGGAAGTGCAGTTTTGTCATTTGACAAAGCAAAACTAAAATGTCCTATGCTTCAAAAGAGGTGTATTGATGGGATTTAGCTAGGCATTGTAAGTAAGGATTTTAGACTTCTACTTTAAGGAAGCTCCTTGTACAAAAGATAGAGTATTTTAAGACAAAAAAAAAAGTCCTGTGAGTAACTGACAGTCTGGTCCTGTAGCCCCAGCACAGGCAAAACTTCCATTGAGGACAGTAAATGGGACATGGTTTGGCACAGACTCCTTGAAGTGCCATTCAACAGCAGAACGTCTGCAGGAACAACTGGTTGTGGAAACCTCTTCTGCAGAGGATGGAGGGCTACAGACAAAAGCCTGGCTGAGAAAGGGATGTGCTAAACTAATGGGAAAAGGGAACTTCCTCAGCAACACCAGCGTCTGAGTACTAGGCAAGGCTCTACATGTGCTCATTAATTCAGGGCATTTAACCAAATGCTCTGTGATCATCTACCTGCTGGGAGGATCTCCAGGGTTGTGCTGCTGCTGCCTGGCCACAGGCAAGGAGCTGCTGGGGTTCTGCACACATACAACTGGGGCAACTTCATATCCACATCAGCCCTGCACTGGTAAGAAAGAACTCTTTCCAGGTTCATTTTTCTGATGTATCTGAAGAAGGCAGTACCATGGTGCTTGTTTCACACCTCCAGGGTCACAGTCAGATGTCTACCAGCAGAGCTAAAGCCTGACATGGAAAGCATGTCAGTCTGATAGGCTTTACGTGGTGTCTGTCCTGCCAAAAGGAATACTACGGCACACTATAAAGCTGATTTTGCATACACTTTATGGAGTTATCCCACAGACCTTCAAGCTTAGGGTTCCAAAAACATTTTAAATATTTTAAGTTACTAGTATTATCACTTAAAAGTTACCTTTAATTAGTTAATTAATAGGCCAAGGTCAGATTCTCAGAGAATATCTCTATCAAGACATACTAAGTACCTGCATTTCTTAACACACATCACTGTCAATAGTGTTATTAAAAATTCCCTGCATTGCTGCTTGTGCAAAAGAAAAGAACACATTATCAGAAATAGACTGTGGTCCTCCATGTTTGTAAGAAGAGCATTTCTCACAAAGATGGGAGTAAAATGGCAGCACATCCTTCAACATGCACCAGGTTGTCCATTAATCGAGTCCTGCTCCATACGCGATGGCTTGTGTATCAGTGGAATGCCCCAACATACTCAATTCCCTCCTCTTCTAGACATCAAGAGGGTATGAACGGCAGGAGGACAAGCTCCCACTGTGGCTCCTGGAGAGTCTGGGGCTGTGATTGTTACAGTTTTCACCTTTTTTGTTTTCCTTGTCTTTCCAGGTTTCTAGCATCTGCAGCTTTCCTTGCTCTTCTCTCATGAAGACCTCCACCATGAGAACTTTCTCTTTATGAATCTGCTGACTAATGTCCTTGGGAATGTCTGGGATAATCCAGTCAACAAATTCACTCATAAACATGACCAAGTTCTGAAAATGAATTTGTGAGAACATATCAGCAAGATCAAATGAAAAGATGACTGTAGGGGAAGGGGCCATTCTTAATATACTTAGGAAGGAAGAATAAAGAAAGGACAGTATTTGAGCTGGGTTCAACTGCATGTCACAAGCCTGATACAAAGCCAAATTCACCTCAACTCCTTGCTCGAAATAGAGAAAAATGGCAGGCACAGATCTCTTGTTTTATGTATAAATACTGTCACAGTCACTTAGAAATCAATGGGAATACTGCCATTGATACATTGCCTACAAATTTCACATCAGAAGGGCAGAAGCAAACAGCAAGAGGCAAAATGATGCAAGTTGGCAAAATACATTCCAATGAAATGTTCCCTAATTAAAAACAAACTTGGGAAATTTTGAACGTTTAATTTCTTGGCTAGATTTAGAATGATTTGGGATGAAATTGATGTTGTTTCAGTGAATTTGTTGCTGTTTCCCTGGAGAAATAGGGGGGGCCTAATTAGTATTAGCCTTGTGCTTTGCTGCTCACTAAGATCATTCTGTTGCTTCTGCATCAAAGTTCAGGGAACCTCTGGGGAATAATTTTACCACTGAGAATATACCTGGGTCTGCGTGGGTGAAGAGGGTGAATAAGGATGGGCAGCTGAGAAAGAAGATCCTTGATTTTTTGACCTAATAGCTTCTTTCCAAAGGTGGCTTGCCTTACGTAGCTAAAGAAATCGTATAACTCTTTTTCTTTCTCAGATAGAAAGTACCTGCAGTACAACCTACCTGGAAAACTATCACAAATGCTAATCTTGCTGCTAGAACAGCCCAGAAATCCTTTGAAATGTCATACTTGTTTTCAGACCAGGGAGGTTCTCGATAATCTTTGTATCTGCAAAACAAGACTCAGTAAATCAGTGATGTCATTCAGAAATTTTAGCACCATGAGGAATTAATACCAAAGGGTTGAACAGGAAATCAAACCTTCTAAAAACAAGTTCACTGTTACGGTATAAGACATTATTAAACTCTTAACAACTGAAAGTCTCCCACAAGCTTTACTCCAAATTAAAGGTCTTCCATCTCAATACCCTCTGATTAGTACAAATAATACCAATTCTGCTTAAAGATGAAGTAAATTACACAGATAACTTATTTTAAGATTGGTAAAACCCAACCCAACCTATATTTATAAGACGAATTTTAAAGACACAAATACTGATCTCAGATCCATGGCGTGTGTTATAATATGCAGTGTTCTCCTTGCTCGTGATCAACTCATGTTCGCCATATAGATAGAAGATGAGTATTTTGCCTTAGCTGTTGCTCACAGAAAATCTATGAGCTCATCAGCAATAACTTGTTAGAAACTGAACCAAGAAAAACACACTGAACTTAAATCACAGCATGATTCCTATGTTGAAGCAATTAGGATTCCATGATTTCAAATTATTTAAAAATCCATGGAATATAAAAGAAACGATGGGATGGGAAAAAGAAAGAGGCTAGGAGTAGAAAGCAAATAAAACACGAATTTTTGTACAGGACTTCTATTCCATAAGTTCTATGCTAAAGATGTGTTTGCCAACCTTATTTATCCTGTGCCTGAGATCACCAGGAGAAAGTAAAAGGAAGCAAAGCTAGTCAGCTTTCTCTTTTTTCCTGCTTGGAATGTCTCTTCCATCCTTGTTCTCCTCTTCTTCACCCCCTTTATCCCCCTTTCAGTTTTGCTGGCCTAAGTGCTTTCACTATTATATTACAAGGGCCTGTAGGGACAGGAAAAGGAGGAATGCCTTTAAGCTGAAAATGGGAAGATTGACATAAGATCTTACGCAGAAATTCTTCCCTGGTAGGGTGGTGAGGTGCTGGCACAGGCTGCCCAGAGAAGCTGTGGCTGCCCCATCCCTGGCACTGTTCAAGGCCAGGCTGGATTGGGCTTGAATCAACCTGGTCTAGTGGAAGGTGTCCTAGCCCCTGGCAGGGGGTTGGAACTGAATGAGCTTTAAGGTTCCTTCCAACCCAAACCAGTCTGGGATTCTATTATTTGGCTTTGGTCCCTATTTCTGAATGTTAAAACATTTGGTTTGAAGGTGATGGATATGCAAGAGAGCTTAGACGAAGTGTGCGTTTCAGCACTGACCTGGATTGCTTCCTAAGCTGAACTATGTGACAATAATTTCCTTTAAAAATGAAAAGAATATGTAGATATTGTTGCAGGCATGCAGATTTCCTGTACAACAACAATTTAAGTAGGTCTTAAGGTCCAGTGCAGAAAAGGATGCTATTAATCTCATCAGAAATTGTTGCAGAAACATCATATCAACAGCATGTGGTATGACAACATGATATCAGAGTAAATTATTTTCTTCCCTTAAAGCATCACTGTACTCTTTATCATAATTTATCTCTTTTCCTGAAAAAAGGAATACATAATAATAAAAATCTTTGCATGGACAAACACTGACTTGAACAATGTTAAGCTATGTTTCCCAAAATAAGCAGGTTTTGTGGCTGCTTAATATGTAAGCGAAAATGTTCAAGGCAATTGATCCATATGATACAAAAGGGTACCAAGGTGCTAAAAAGGTCTTGAAAATACAAGGGACCTGCCCCAGGAATGTAAAAATTTGTCCCATTCTTAGCCAACTGTGAAAATACTTAAAATTAGTTATCATTCAAGAGAGTACCTGCATATCTGAACCTCGTAGCCAAGATCCATGGGGTCGTTGGGAGCTGTTCCTGCTTGAAAATCGCTGACATTAAAAGAAGACAGTGTATGGTTCACGAAGCCATGCATGGTGCCATTCTCACTGTACATATACAGGTACACGAGGCGTGGAATGAAGTCAGATGTGAATGAGATCACAAATGCCTAAGCCATAAGAGTAAAGAGTGAGCGCAACATTCAGGCAGTAGTTAAGTTCATAATATCTTCAAGTATGTATTGTCCAAATAAACTCACGCAACTCAGGGACTGCTTTAGTAAACAAAGGGGGAGATTGCAGCCCACAGGGTCCTAAAAATGGAGTATTCACTGCTGCAACAAGGTAGGATTTATTGCTTACTCTTTTTTAGTTGCAGAAAGTCAGGTGGAATAGCTCCATGTTGACCGATATTCCTACCTGGATAACAACTTGAACTCTCCAGAGAATGAAGTGGCCTTACTCCCAAGCACCACAGAAGAGCAAAATATGGCACTACATAAGCCACAGCTTGTCCCTGATGCATTGTATAAGGTCCAACTGATTGATTCTTAAGTAATTTTGTGTTCCACAAACAACCGCCAGTGAAGTGACGCTTTAAATTCTCACTGCATTGCAAAATCAGGTGTGCATTTCAACTCCATCAAGAGAAAAAGACGAGCAGGCTGAGCCCAGTTTTATATTTATGGTCTCCAAAATTGCATTGTATTTGGTGATTTAAAAAGGCTTTGACAAAATGTCCTATAGAAAATGCAAGAGAACCAGTTCAGCTGTGCTCTTCAGAACTTTAGCCCTTCTCATTTGTCATTCTTATGAAACTTTCTCACTGGCTTTAACCTCATGTACATGTGGAACAAACACAGTACAAAATGTTTTACTTCTTTTATGATAAAAAGGGGTAGTACATAGATCAAAGAGGGGAAAAATAACACTGGACAATGACAAAGAGAGACTACAAGGCAGAAAAGAAAAAAAAAAAAGAGATATTGTTTCCAAAGGAAAAGAGAGGAAATGGTAAAGACAAATTAGGGCAGTCTACCAAATAACCAAAAGAATGGTTTGGCCCTTGTACAACAGACACCTGTGAGCAAAATGAAGGGTAGCAGCAAAACAGTCTGAGTAATGGTGGAAAAGCCACGAGGGCACACGGAAATGTGGCTGTAAGGCCCTACATGGGCCCTGGTTTTTGCATCTCAAAACATGTTTTCAGCTTGTCATTAGCTTTTTTTATTTCATCTAATAAAACTGATGATGGTCATTGTGGATGTCTATTCATAAAGAATATTAGATAAGTACATACATTAATCTATTAAAGTGAGCTAAAATTTTCTAAGGGCTGGGATGTTCTAGTATTTCAGAAAATATTTAAATCACTTTCTCTTGATTTTAAGGGATTTACATGGAAATAAACTACTAAAGCAGAATGGAAAAGCAGGCCTATTGAGTTAAAATGTTATTCGTGCCAAATTACTTACATTTATGATGACGGCAAGCTTTCCAATACCTCTGAGGATATTATACCAGATTCCTGAGGAAGGAGACAAACATGTAAATGCTGTTCCAGTCACTAAACTGTGATAAATTACTTTTTTAGTTAACATGTTAGAAGTACTTATGACTGTGCCAAGATAGCGTTATATTTTAAATTAAAAGAAGAACAAATAATAAGAGATTAACTTGACAACTTGTAGGCAAAGGGAGCCCAACTCTGTTTTTCAATGTTTAGGTACCTATTTTTTAGAGGTTTTAAGCTAAAAACTTCTTTAAGGAAGAGGGAGGCAAGTGTAAGACAGAGGAATGCCTGCATAGGTAGAAAAGAAAAACATCAGGAAATTCCATTCACACTTCTCAAATGCCTGAGGAGAAGAAAGGTACAGACAGGGAGCTGGAACTTCCATGCACATGGTGCAGAACATACTGATTTACCAGCTTTAAGGATCTACCTGAATCTGTGTCTACACTTTCTCATCACTATTGATCCTAGCTCAGTTTTGATAAAGCAAAGCTCCAGTGGAGACACTTGATGGGATTTTTCCAGTTGCGTCTGGAAACCACACAGGTACGGGCTTCCTCAGCATGGGCTCTGTGCATACAAAATGTAATACTAACAAACCCTGTGCTCGTTCAACCCCTCCAGATTTAGCCTGATGATGATGCATAAAGTCCCCCAGCTCTGACCCTTCCTCCTCTGCAGATCCCACTCCTCATGGAAAAGCTTCTTGATGAAGAAATACAGGGCTGCTACAAGCTCCCTGTTGTTACAGCCTTGATGAGCCACTCTCCTATTCTGGGTCTGAAGAGGAAGAAAGATGTAGGAGGCTTCACACAGAGAGACATCCCTGGAAGACTCCTGTAGCCTGGCCAAATCATTTGCTTGAAAACTAACTGGTCTTCTGGCACAGTAGATATAAGCCAGCCTGGACAGAATTGAAGGTCAGAAGTACAGAACTGAAATTCAGGAAAAGATATTACAGTATCAGTGGAAGCAGAGATAGATCTGTGTTTTCTGCCAGTGGTTACCCACTGCCTTGAGCCAGTGAGACTTTCTCCCTTTCCTGATTTTTCCTGATTCTGCTGATGCCTGCCCTAAAATCTTGTCTGGTTTGTCTGTGACCATCTCACAGTCTCTGAGTTCAGACTGTCTCTGAAAGAAGTGGGGTTCTTTCACCCACAAGATTGGGATTGAATAGCAATAAATTGTAATTAACACCCTCTCAAAACCTAAAGAAAAACCTCAAAACCCCCACCACAACCATAAAACCAACAGCACCTTGCCTAACATCTCCACCAGCAACCTTCACATGCAGCATCAGCTGAGCCAGCCACAAAACACCCTAAAAACAACGTGATAAAGGCAACAGCATGCTAAAACATAGTGTGTTCTTCAGCTCTAGGATGATCTGAGGGCACAGGGATGAGCCCAGGGAAAATCTCTGCTTGCACAACACCAGAATAAACACTGAGTTTGGTAACAGATCACAAACTCCACTGCTCTGGCTGAGTGGTTCTGTAACATGAACTATTACTTTAATGACATTTTTAATCATAAATAACCAAGGCTTGGGAGAAATAGGTTCCTCATTACATACACCCATAGCTGTTACCCCCCCACAGTAGGGGGAGGACTGGCCTGTTGTCGCCATACTGCCACAGAGCCCAGTCCTACCTAAATTCACTGCAGCTTTCAGCTTAACCCTTCCGACATTAATGCTGTGTAGGTTTGAAGGGATACATTTACCCACAGACTTCTGAGTCTTCTCTCATTCACAAGGGTATTTCTCCAGGCTCACTCCAGAATTATTAAATGCAGGATTTTTTACTTCTGCAAGAAAACTGCATTGCCAGGAAGAACTGTTGATGTGCAGAACCACATGAGATATTTCACTATTGTATTGATAATTTTGATCTGAAAAGTGATATTGTTTACTTAATAAAATATTCAAGCTCTGGTGTTTCTATTTTAGAAGTAAATCCTTGATGAGTTATGACAGTTCATAGTTAAAGCACAGTCTAATGTTTTGAATTTTCCTATAAATATCTTCCTGTTAATGAAACTAACTCAGCATAATAATATCCTGCCATCCATCCAGGAATAAACAAACAGGGATAACAATAGCAATGTGCACTTACCTATATCCTTTGCTCTGACTGCTACCGGTCTCCTCAGCTCAGTAACAAACTTTTTTGCATCTAGACGGATTTCAATTATGTTGTTCAACAAAGCAAACAAAGGTGCCAATGGGAAGGATGCAACGAACAAAGTCACAAACCCAAACTGAATAACTAGAAAGAAAAGGAAACCATTTCATCAGCTGTGTTCAGTATTTACCAAATTGCATCATCCCGTCAGTGCCATCCCATTAAATTCAAACAAGATGACATTGTACTGTGAGACTAAATCCCATTTTTGGCATCATGCAGGGTTTGCCTGACTGCTGCTCCATTTGGGTGCCAAAGGGCCAGTTGCCCCTCTTACAAAAGGCAAGGCAAAGTAATCAAAATCATAGAATCACTGAATCACAGAATCAACCAGGAAAAGATCTTTAAGATCATCAAGTCCAACTGTTCCCAGCACTGCCAAGGCCACCACTAAACCATGTCACTAAAGGCCCCACCTGCACAGTTTGTGAACACCTCCAGGGACAGTGACTCCACCACTGCCCTGGGCAGTCTGTTCCAATGCCTGAACACCCTCTCAGGGAAGAAATTGTTCCTAACATCCAGTCTAAACCTTCCCTGGCACAGCTTGAGGCAGTTTCCTCTTGTCCTGCCACTTGTTCCTTGGGAGCAGAGACCAGCCACCTCCTGGCTCCATCCTCCTTTCAGGCAGTTGTAGAGAGCAACAAGGTTACCCCTGAGCCTTCCTCTTCTCCAGACTGCCCCGGCCACCAGATGCCTCACAGCTGTTTCTCATCACACTTGTGCTCCAGGCCCTTCACCAGTTCCATTGCCCTTCTCTGGATCTGCTCCAGCACCTCAATATCATGGATAAAGAAACTCCTAAACTAAATTTGCTATCAGTGAGACTGGCACAGGAATGATCTGAAGGAGCTGGGAATACAGCAGCAACTGTGCGAGCTCTATATAAATGTGCCACGCTTCACCCAGCAGGTTTTTAGCACTTGTTATTCCTACTGGAAGCTTCATCTTCAGAAGTATAGAAAGTTACAGGCTTCAAAAAGGACATGACTGATTCTCTGCCTTTATTAGGACTAATCTGCTTCCTACAACCTGGGGTCACACTTGCATTTGTCTGATGAGGACATGACAGTGATATCATACTCACCCTGGTACTGTCAGCACTCTACCTTTCTCTTCCCCTGTTACTTCCAAATGCTGATCTCAGTAACTGCATGTTTTCACATTTTTAGGAAGTGATAGCATGACCTTGTAGCTTGTACCATTAAATTTCAATCTGTTTCTCCTACTCTGAACATCAAGGTCATCAGCTACTCTAATTTGCCTCTGTGTTTACTGGGAATACAAATTTTGGTGTTATTTTACTTCATTACCCTTCACCAATGTTTTGCCTAGTCATTCCTTAAAATACTAAATAAAGTTGCTCTTTTAAGAAAGATCCTTCAGGAATGCCGGATACTGTAGCAAACAGCATTATAGAATCATAAAATCACAGAATCAACTAAGTTGGAAATGATCTTTAAGATCATCAAGTCCACTGCCAAGACCACCACTAAACCATGTCACTAAGGGCATTATGTTGAACAGTTCTCAGCCTTTCCAAGATTAAAAGCAGGAAAAGAAATGGATCTGTATAGCAAAGCAGAGCTGACATCCAGTGCTTATATTTCATATCACTCACTCAACAGAACATGTTACTTTAAAAATTCCAACTGTATGTGATGTGTTAAGTACAACCTCGCCTACAGGCACTTAACTCTCTCAGAAAGTTTAGTCCAGATTTCATTAGAAAGAAACAATCCTGCGTGAAAATATGCAGTGGAAATTATCAAATCTGAATTAAGTAACTTATTTCCAATGCAGGGTGCAACTGATAAGAAAATACGCCTCATGATCTCAAGTTTATGCCATTTAATTATTTGCATTTGAAAGTTGACAGTGATATGTCACATGGCTTGAGAAAAAGTATCTGAACAGGGGAAGTTCAGGTTAGATCCTAGGCAGAAGCTCTTCCCTGTGAGGGTGGTAAGGAGCTGGCACAGGTTGCCCAGAGAGGCTGTGCCTGCCCCATCCCTGGCAGTGTTCAAGGCCAGGTTGGATGGGGCATGGAGGAACCTGGTCTAGCGGAAGGTGTCCCAGCTCACGGCAGGGGGTTGAAATTGGATGAGATTTGAAGTCCTTTCCAACCCAAACCAGTCTGTGATTCTGTGACAATATGCTGACAAATTCACTCATGAAGCAGCCAGTGGTTGGCTTAAACATGCTATGGTCCAAGACTATACACTTCAATAATTAAGTTATGCCTCATATCTACTGTTCACTTTATCTACAGTTCAAAAATCTCAGCTCTCCATCCAGTTCGTCAGAATAATTGTGGTTTAAAATGCCTTATTCTCATCCCACTCACTCATTTCCATATACTCAGGGGTAAGTCCAGCAAAAGGCTCCAGGTTATAGTCCACTTCATAACGCTGCTTTTTTTTCATGTGCTCTTCGTGGTCTAAAGAATGCTGATGCTTTAACTTCATGTAGCGTATAAATTTCTTCATTTTTCTAGGGGAAAAGGGAAGGATTCCATTAGCATGCCTTCAGGGGCACAGTGCCCATTTTGCAGCTATTTTACATTAATAGACACAATGCGCTTCATACCTATTTCCATAAAAATTGTGCAAGAGCAGAGTACAAGTCAAGGGGCAGTGGATACAACATATATTTCACAAGTCCTAAACCCCATGTGTTTAATAAAACCCCAACAAGAAACAAGCAAAGATTGCTACTTACGGGATGCCAATCTCAAATAAATTGTTCTGGATCAGCTGCTTGCCCAACATAATAATACTGAGCTGGATGCACAACTCCATTAGGCAACCTCCTGGAGCACACTAGGGTGGACAGAGGAAACAACAGTCAGAACATCTGCTGCGTCCCTGTGGCAGAAGCAGGTGGTGCTCTCACCCAACAAGATCACAGACAGAGGGAAAGGGGAGTTACCTCTTCCATTCGGAAAGAGTGGAAAATGTAGACGTAGTCTCCTGGACGCCCAACAAATCTAGGGTACAATGGTTAGAATTATAAACTTGCTATGGATTTTATACTTTTTATACATGATTCCTAAAGTCACTGATGTCAAACTCTATGCCTTTGAATGGGATCACCTAGTGTTTAGTCCTGAAAAAGTGAATGACATTATATTTGGTTCTGTTTTAAAGAGCAAGTCCTGTTTACCGAGTAAATGACTTGGTAAAACTGCAAGTGTTATGCCTTACAATATTCCAGGCAGAAATCCTCCAAGATAATCCTCATTATTGTTGCATTAGCTGGAATGTGCCACATGGATACTTTATTTGAGCCTTATGCTTTCCTGCTGGTTGTGAGATGATACTTGCTATGATACTAAGTTAGGAGTGGTAAATAGAAAACAGTTAATAGTCTGGTGGGGGATTGTAGCTGAATGCATAAATTTATTAGTACAGGAAAAATATGGATCTGTTGCAGAGGGTCCAGAGACAGGCCAAAAAATGATCAGAGGGCTGGAATACCTCTGCTATGAGGAAAGGCTGAGAGAGATTGGCTTGAAGAAGAGAAGACTCCAGGGACACCTTATTGTGGCCTTTCAGTTCTTAAAAGGGGCCTATAAAGAAAGATGGGAAGAGACTTTTTAGCAGTGACTGTTGCAATAGTGTGAGGGGTGGTGTTTTAAACTAAAAGAGGGGAGATTCAGGCTGGATGTGAGGAACAAATTCTTTACATTAAGGGTGGTAAAACACTGGCACAGATTGCCTAGTGAGGTGGTGGATGCACCATCCTGAAGACACTCAAGGCCAGAGGCCAGGCTGGATGTGGCTCTAAGCAACCTGATCTACTTGAAGATGTCTCTGCTTATTGCAGGGGGGTTGGCCTAGATTAGATTTGAAGGTCCCTTCCAACCCAAACTATTTTATGAATCTTTTCTGCAATTATAGTAACAAATGACTGTAACAAATTTGAAACTGCAGAGTACCAAGTCTGTGTGTTATCCCATGAGGCTGAAGAGGTTTGGGGTCAATACTGAGGCATGCTTAAGCCAGATTTACTTTACTGTCTGATTACTGTCTTAGCTCAGCAGCAGCTGTCTCATAAGCAACAAGTGGAAACCAGGAACAGCCTTTAGCATAACTCACCGGCCTTTGAAGAAAGCAACATAGAAGATGGGTGTGTAGGCATTGACGAACTTCAGGAGGAAAGCCTTAAAAATCAGCCGCTCTTCAAAATTCTTGTCAGTTTTTGGTACCTCTGGAACCAAGGTGAAATGCACAAGAAACATTAAGGAATTAATCCTACCTGGCACATTTAAAGATCTTATAAAGGTGGGCTTTGGAAAACATGAGCCTTCTTTTAAACAAAGGGGTATGTATTTGATAGAATCATAAAACAGTTTGAGTTTGAATGGACCTTAAAGCTCATTGAGTTTCAACCCCCTGCCACAGGCAGTGACACCTTCCACTAGACCAGGATGCTCTAAGCCCCCTCCAACCTGGCCTTGAACACTGCCAAGGATGGGGCAGCCACAGCTTCTCTGGACAACCTGTGCTAGCGCCTCACCACCCTTACAGGGAAGAACTGGTTCCTCATACCTAACCTGAACTACCCCTGTTCAAGTTTAAACCCATCACCCCTTGTCCTATCGCTACAGTCCCTGATGACGAGACCCTCTTCAGCATCCTTGTAGACTTTCTTCAGATATTGGAAGGCTGCTCTGAGGTCTCCACACAGCTTCTCTTCTCCATGTCCTTCTGATGTTGAGGACACCAGAACCGCACACAGTACTGCAAGTGTGGTCTCACAAGAGCAAAGTAGATGCGCAGGATCACCTCCTTCAACCTGCTGGTCACACTAAATAATTTGTAGCAACATGTATATATACACACACATAAATGCATGGCCACACTGAGTGGTCAATCATAGAATCACAGAATAGTTTGGGTTAGAAAGGACCTTAAGATCATCTAGTTACAATCCCCTGCCTGCTAAGGATCTCACCATTCGGATGAGTTACAACAGTAATTCCAATTTCATTCCACATCTGGCTGACCTCCATGCAGATGCATCCTTTGCAGATGGACAAGAACTTATCTGTCCCCTTTATCACTGATGTTTGCTGGAAATTATTCAGAATCTTTTTTCTACTGTGTGTGGGGTTTTTGCACCATACAATTTTGTCTTTCACAACATGTTTTATGCCAAAATTAAAAAATGGCAGAAAATTTAAAGAGTAATTGTGTGATAGAGAAGAGGGAAGCTCAATATTAGATATAGGAATTTCTGCTGTCACCCTTAACTGGATTAGTATTACCACTGCTGAAAGAAAACTGATAAATAAAGTCAAATCCGTGTGGCTTTTGCTATTTGTAAGTAGGTGGGTAGAATTTTAGCCCCACATTTGAATTTCCTGGGTTTGCTAACCACTTTGAGGTGCATCATTTGCCATTTGGGTACTTTCACTCAAGCAAACATCAGTTGAGGATTAAAACCTACCAATCTGAGTGAGCCACCTTGCGATGCAGCCATACACTTCATCCAGGATGATGATGACAACCAAGTTGATAATGACGGCGGTGGCAGTGACGGTGACCCGAACACTTGAGCGGCCCGAGGGAGTTGAACTGATTGCCAGCGCTGCTGCAGTCGAGATCCTATATATGATGACTCCAAACACGATAGCGAATGTCAGCCCTACCTACAAGTAAGAACAGCATAGCCTCTTGTGAAAGATTTAACTGTAAATACTTTGCCTGGGACTTAGTGGTGACCTTAAAAATGGGTTCTCTGGGCCAAGTCCCTCAGTTCTGGCATGAAGGCCCCCAGTCACTTGATGAACTGTGGGAAAATACCCTCTTTTGCTAGAAATTTGATCATCACATGGAAAAACTGATAAAAGAATGACATAATCACATGCAAAGGGGTCTTCCCCTCTCCCCCCCCAAAAAAAAAGTCCTAAGTGTAAACTACTTTGAATCACAGAATCGCAGAGTGGTTTGGGTTGGAAGGGACCTTAAAGCTCATCCAGTTTCAACCCCCTGCCATGGGCAGGGACATCTTCCACTAGACCAGGGACCAGGTTGCTTCAAGCCCTGTCCAACCTGACCTTGAACACTGCTGGGGATGCAGCATTCACAACCTCCTCAGATGACCTATATTTGCTGATATTAAAAATATAAGTGGGCTTCCTTTCAGCCCTAAGAGCAACAGCATAGAACCATTGGATTTGCTTAATTATAAAATCTAGCCAGTGTTGAAGCAGAGTATTTCTGCTTAAGTCTGCACATAAGCCTTTCAAATTCAGGCTCACTATGCTGTCATAATCCCAAACTGAAATTCAATTTGATAAATCAACACACTTCTTAGTAACATAAAGGTGTACAAAATCTTACTCAAATTTTCTTTGCTTAAATAGATGAATAATTTTTAAATGCAATTCTTATAAAGTCCAAATTCTTCAGCTGGGGTTACCAGATTTACTGCAGTTCCATTCTCTGAAAACACAATTACAAAAAAACTAACCCCAAAACAGAATCCCTATCCCAAAAAAAATTAAATTACTGAGTTGGTCTGGAATAGTCTACCTTTAGAAAGGGCTTAAGCTTTCCTATGCATCAGCCAACGTGTTCAACTATTATTTCTTCAAAATTTGCTTTAAATGCTGATGCTTTATCAGCAAATGGAGGAAGGCTCTTCTCATCATTATTGCACCTTTTTCTTCAGTGCTCTCTTTGCAATCCTGCTGTTTGCTATATCATATAACCACAAATTTGACTGATTCATTAAAAATCCTTGCAATCAGAATTGCAATTGGCAACATCAATTTCTGCTTCTGTGCCCTCATTTTTCATAGAATAGCAGACTGGTTTGGGCTGGAAGGAACCTTAAAGCTCCTTCAGTTTAAAACGCCTGCCCTGGGCAGAGACACCTTCCGCTAGACCAGGCTGATCCAAGCCCCATCCAGTCTGGCCTTGAACACTGCCAGGAAGGGGCAGACACAGCTTCTCTGGGCACCCTGTGCCAGAGCCTCGCCACCCGCACAGGGAAGAACTTCTGCCGAAGATCTCATTTGTATCTCCCCTCTGCCAGAATAAAGCCATTCCCCCTTGTCCTGTCCCTACAGGCCCTTGTCAAAAGCCTCTCTCCAGCTTTCTTGTAGAATCCTTTTTAGCTACTGGAAAACTGCTATAAATGTCTCCCTGGAGATATTTTTCCCCTACCCTATTTAGGTATTCTTATTTCATTACTGGAAAGAGATGGAAAAGTATACATTCAAACTCTTGAAAAGATTTTTTAGATTATAAAACAATAAAATGGCTGATTTTTTTCTCTGGAAAAGCCATTGAGAACCACATTAGCCTCGAAGTCTGTCACAGTTTCCATCTCTTCAGTTCTATACAATGAGTCAGCAACAAAAATTACAGGTTTTACTGCATGATGCTTACCATGAAGATAATGCCAACAAAATTGGTTAAATAGGCTGGAAAACGATCCTTCCATGTCAGCTTTTCTTTATCTGTCTAAAATTGGGGGGAAAAAGGGTATATTTAATAAAGACAACATGTGATTTTGCACACGTGACAAAAACAGAGAGGGGGAAGAACAGGCTGGCAAATACACAATAGGTTAGAAGATGCAGACACAGTGTTTACAGTTACAATTCCACACAGGCAAATTGTTTACCCTGTATCTAGGTTCAAATTGGCCAAAAGCCTGCCCTGGGAGTATAAATAAACTAGATTTTTCTGTATACTTTTTGAGGGAAACATGCAAATAGGCTGTCAGAAACCATGAAGCAAGGTCTCTCTTAGTGTTAAATATTTTCTTTTCCTTCCCCTAGAAAAATCTTCCTCTTCCTTTCTTACACCCCAGGTAACATTTGCAGCTTTGCAGTTGCAGAACTGGTTCTGCTGAAATACGGAATCATAGAATCCCAGACTGGTTTGGATTGAAAGGGATCTTAAAGCTCATCCAGTTATAACCCCCTGCCACGCACAGGGACACCTTCCACTAGACCAGGTTGCTCCAAGCCCCATCTAACCTGGCCTTGAGCACTACCAGGGATGGGGCAGCCACAGCTTCTCTGGGCAAAGATTAACTGCTACTGAGTAACTCCAAGATCAAGACACAGATGGGAGGGAAGACCTTGTTTTGGTGTGAGGTAATTCCCTCAAGAAGAGTGATTTTTAACTACCTGACTATCCACATGGGATTCAATGGACCATGCCAAAAGCATTAAGATGCATGTGTACAATAACTCTTTATAGGATACCCTAAATCTGGTCAACCAGCCACTGCCTGATTTGGCTATGAAAATGTCATTTACAACAGTACTGGTCATCTAGAGTCTTTTATAAACTTTGATGCCAGGAATTGCTTCTAAACACCAGAAAATAAGCAACGAAAGGAACATCAGGAAGCTGATGCACACGTTACAAAGAACATCAAAACATGACTCCAATCCTACTTTATTACATGCACATTGTCTCAGGAAAGTGCAAGCAACTCTTTCAACACATGGCCCATGCTCCACTGCAAAATGTAATGTCAGTCCAGGATGTAAATCTAAGATTAGCCATGCAGTGCCTTTCCCAGTGCATAGAAACATTGTCCCAGAGAGTGCTGAAGAAACAAGGGGAGGGAGGGGAAGAAATCGAGAACTGAATGTGAATATTAAACAAGGTTTAACAGCCAAAACCAAATTGATTTGTGTCTTCCATAATTACTCATAATTTGAGTTTCCTCATAAGTTTGAATAAAAAGAACCAATTTCACCCCAGCCATGACTGTCTTAACTCTTTGTCTCCATTTGTTTGCTGTCTCTTCTGGAAAATATCGGTGCTTCTGATAGCAGTCAAAGGAAACAAAAACAGGGTTGGGCAATATAGCATTACAAAGCACTGCTAAATTGATCTCCATTATCTCTACTGACTCAGCATACATAGCAGTTTAGCCACAAGTGAATGCTCTATTAGTTTGTTTAAGGCTTTGTGTTTCAGCTTTCAATTAATAAAACAACACCACCAAAAGACAAACTCGTGCCCCAACTCCTAGGGTAGATCAAACGATCCTGCAAAGGATATTCCCTTTTTAATTTAGGGTTGTGCTCTTCTTTTGCGTATGAAGAATGTCCAAAGAGTTTTTCTTCTTTTTTTTTTTTTGTTCTTTAATTGGACTTCTCTTTAAAAATATAAGCATTTTCTTGTTTAGCTTTAGATATTTCTCTTTAAGATTTCCACGTTGTCTTACAACTGTTGAATTTGAACTTTAACACCCTAGATCCCAATGCAAGATAATTACCAAGTCTTTCAGAAAAAAAAATCCCTTTCTCACGTTTCCCAAATTAGTAACATCCACATTGAACAGAGCCCAAACAGCTATAAATAGTCCGGTTAAAGGAAAAAAAAAAAAAAAAAAGAGAATATCCTCTTTTAATTGCTTAGCTTTTAGCTTTCATAATCCACTATGTGGAGGCCACCATTTTGTCTGATTATCCTATAGCCATCCACATCTAAGTTCTGAATCCTTAATATACCCAAAAGTACAATGAATCGCAGATTTTTAGTGGGCACATCTGTATTTGAATATGGCTTAGCCAGCATGTAAGAGGGCAGCAACCCAAATTCCTTCCCTTCTGCAAGAGATTTTAAAGCAGTGGTGTGAGTAAGGCATCTTATAGATCAACAGGAACATTCCACCATCAGCTTTGTAGAATTTCTTAAGGGAGGCACAATTGTATTCAAGTACCATGACAAAGGATCAGGCACATTTAGTTTAACGCCAGTCCAATCTATATATTCTGTCTTTTAAAGCATGTTTCATGTTAACGTGGTTATACAAATGGCTGAATTCATGCAGTGAAGGGGGAATAACCTCTGGTAAGGTGGAAACCAGGATGTGGGGAGAAAAGGAGCATTTCCACATGGGTCAGCTGCTGACAGACAGTAAGAGGGAAGGAATTACAGCCTC
This sequence comes from Psilopsiagon aymara, assembly GCA_024733675.1. Lineage (NCBI taxonomy): Eukaryota > Metazoa > Chordata > Aves > Psittaciformes > Psittacidae > Psilopsiagon > Psilopsiagon aymara. Next base: position 28,343 of record JANRGW010041496.1, on the reverse strand, counting down.
AGTGAAAGCTGCTTATAGGGACTATGCTGTCTGCTGGTGAGATGCAAGTGTCCCTGAAGCAACCAGCAGCACCTTTTCCACAGTAAAGAACAAGTTAAAAGCATAAAGTGAGCGCTACCTTATTCAGTGGGATAAAATGAACATAACATTTTGTAAAAAGAAGAAAGTCATTATTATCAAAGCTGAAATTTGGCAACAAAATTGGTGTTAATACTCTTCATAAATGCTCTAGTGATGTTTTTATTTACAATCAAAGTCTAGCAAGACAGAGAACTTTCCCTCAGAGGCTTTAGCTACTGAGACCAGCACAGAATCAGGTGTTTCGTTACAGGTTTCTTAAACTTGATTCATTAGCCTAAAAGGAGCACCCCTTCAGTCAGGCTCAGTTAGTTTCCCTAAGGCACAGTCTTGTATCTTTAATAAGTACTAAAGCCATTTCTAGACTTGTCAGGTCTAATCAGTTTTGTGCACTGGTGTACATCAAGTATCCCATGTATGCTGGGACCAAAGACATCTGCAACTTAAACACAATGTGCAGTGACGCTGGTTGCTACCTTCGGCCAGCATCTGCTATAAAGGAATTGCCTTTTTTTCAGTCTTTTCTAAGTGAAACGAATGTTTTTACCATACCTCTTTATGTTTGTGTTCTTTTCTCAGTGACTTTTCTAAAACTTTAGCTTCATACTCCGCTCTTGGATGATCCTGTGAAATAAGTCATATTTAATAAGAAGCAAAAATTATTTACTTTTTATAGCAGCTACATATGAACTGTTTGGCAAGTCATTTTCTTGGTGATTTCCAAGTTTTATAACTAAATTTCAATTCGCTTGGTATCCATTCACAATCCTAGAGCAGCAACTACAGAATGATCTGGACTCACTACCACACACCCAGTTGCAACGCTATGGAGATTAAATTTAATACCCGAGCTTACAGAGCACAAACTGCAGCTAGCATGGTTCATACCAAGTAACATTATGATGGATTTTAATTCTGGTTTTATATAAATTAGAGTTTGTATGTCATTGACTGTAATTTCAATTATCTGCTGTAAGTATATAAATACTTGACTTTGGGATCTCAGAAAATGGTCCATTGGGGACTTCCCCTAATCCTGTCTGGGACAGCATCCACAGATTACTCAGGGCATTTAAGTGGAGGTAGGTAGGAAGCACTCAGAAGTAAGAGACAGCAGAAAGATTCATAAAGATTCACAGATTCAGAATTCAGGATAATTTTGCATTTACTCAGAATTCACAAGTATGCATTGGATGGGAAACAGAATGGAGTTGAAAAAAGTCTGAACAAGTGGAGAAGGGGAGGGTATAAAGGCAAAGAAATCATTGGGAGATCCAAAGAAAATCTGATGCTCAAAAAAAGAAGAGGTGAAGATCAAAAGGTGGCATTCATCAGTGGACATGTAATAAAAAAGGGAAGAGCAATTAAAAAAAAAATGTTTTCCAAACCTTGACTGCCTCCTTCAGGAAACCAGAAAAAACCATGAAAAACAAGGGGGAAAAAAACAAAACAAAACAAAACCAACAAAAAAAAAAAAAAACAAAACAAACAAAAAAACAAAAAAAAAAAAAAAAACAAGAAACAAAAATTTGATTACAGAATGTTGCAGACCATTATTGGCTTACATTTTAAAAATCACATGAAACAAACATAGGCACAGTGGATGGCTAGACACTACCAGAAAATACCAGTTTACTCATGTTCTATATCATTTAATAATATTACTTTAAGTATTGTAGAGAATCCCAGACTGGCTTGTGTTGGAAGGGACCTTAAAGCTCATGCAGTTCCAAACCCCTGCCATGGGACACCTTCCACTAGACCGGGTTGCTCCAAGCCCTGACCAACCTGCCCTTGAACACTGCCAGGGATGGGGCAGCCACAGCTTCTCTGGGCAACCTGTGCCAGCACCTCACCACCCTCACAAGAAACAATCTCTGCCTAAAATCTCATCTCAATCCCCCCTCTGTCAGGTTGAAGCCATTCCCCCTTGTCATGTCCCTACGGGCCCTTGCAATAGTATAAACTAGGCATCCCTAAAAACACCAGAAGATGAGACACTTTAGGATTTTGCCTATCTTTTGAAACCCTGATTCTTAAACATATTACTAGCTAAAAGTGTTACCCAAATCAGCATAGGAGGGGCTTAAATTAATTGCCAAATCAATTACTTTAGTATCTAGCATTGACTACACAAAGAACAAAATATACTGTATTAACAGCTGCTGGTTTTGTGGTGTAGAGATCTGAACTCAGACATGAAGGGAACACACATCAGAAAGATACAGTTAATCCTTTCCACTTTCATGCATGCTAACAACAAGTTACCAAAAATAAGAGAGCAGTATAGTATCCAGGAAATAAATCTCTATAGACTCTCCAAGGAAAATAGGTATGATCTAGCAAAGCATGCCTAAATATATTATGAAGGAGATAAACATATTAAGAGGAAATAATTCGAGAAGAAAATTTCTGGGGGTGAGAGGAACAAGAACTGTGCCAGGCTTTTCAAGCTGCATAGCATTAAACCCAGGGCTGGTGAGGTTTTTAGTTTCACGTGAGCAATATTTGTTGCGTATCTATTTAGAACATCTAGAGATATGACAAGGGCGGTCATACTTCTTTTAATAATAACAACAGTAAGAAAAGAGCCAGCAGCCAGCCAACAACATATGACAGGAAATGGAAGGGCTTCTGCTACCTCTGAAGTGCAGTAAGACCAGGGCAAGGCTATCTTATAGTCCAGGAAAGTGTCTCCTTTGTAAAGTGATATACATTAAAGACAAAAAGGTGGCATACAGCTTCTCAGCTGCCTAAGGATTTTTCCTCCTTTTCTTCTAAAGCTTCATTGATTTTTAAGACCTTTTTTTCCACAGATCCAGCCTTTTCCCCTTCACTCTATTCAGTACATGTAGTATAAACCTGGCTAGGGATATTATTATTTTTGTTTTAGCCAACACAAAAAATCCACCACCTCTGCACTGTGCTACTCCCATTGCCCCAAGCCCACATGTCTGGAAATATTTTCTTAGGTATTTTTCAAGTCAGGGTTTGATCCTGCATCGTTAACAGGATTTTTTCAGTGGTGGTTTGTTCTTTTTTTTACAGCGCTGTAACTTTATCATCTTCAAAATGTTCATTTCTGATTTCCAGCAGTGCGAGCTGAATGAGGTCCTTAGCTGTTAGCACCCTGACATCAGTGCAGCAGCGAGGCCTGAGCTGTATATTCCATGCCTACAGTGCTAGGCGTGACCCAACTACATACTTTAGGATTGGATTTTGTGGCTATATAGTTGTATTTCTATGTCTACAAGATGTACTAGTCATACCCTTGTTATAAAAACCTCAAATAGTTCATGTACGGAGAATTTCCTTTCTTCTAAATGACTCAACTGTCCCAAGAGCTGTTCCTTGTGAGGCAATGTCTATCAGCTCAGGGTAAGGAGCTACGAGTAATATCATAGTGGAAGTCAAAAAGTCAGAACTGAAGGGACAAACCTCCTCCTCTTCAAACCCAGTCAGGTCCCACCTGTAGTTGAGACGCATCTGTTTTCTCTTCCAGTGTTCCATAAAGGTGGCAGCTGAAACAACAGTTTAACAATTAATTTGACATTTTTACCACTGGGATCTGTCTTAGGAGCCATGCCAGCCACCCTCCACATTGTCTCAGGTCTGAGGAGGTGCAATACTGTGCCATATCCCACAGGTTGTCTTAATTTTTATTACTGTTTTATTCACCATTAATGTCTTCTACCTGGGAAATACTGATGTGCTAGGAGCCAAACTTTGTATCTAGGTAAGGTAAAAGAAAGGGCATTTGTTAAATCCACAGCTTTGCATAGAAAGATGTCTACAACTTTTCAGAGCTCTAAGAAACACAAACTTATTGAAATATTTGTTGGTGCGACTAATGATATTGTTGGTCTTCATCTGCATATAACTCCATCTGTAAGTCCAAACAAACCTGTGTTTTATCTGTATGAAATATGAATTATATAACTAGCCTTGTACTGGTCATATAGTTATTCTGTCAAAGACATCAAGAAAAAGCATTTTGATATTGTTATAATTACATCCATCTAGTGGTCTTCATAGCAAGGTTAGCAATAATCATCACACTCAAACCCAAATACTCGTGGCAGTGTGAAAGCTGCACATGGGCAGGCTATTAAAGAGGAAGGTTTTAAGGGTTTATCATTAAAAACACTGTAATTTTCTTTTTGATGGAAAAGACTTACAGACAAGAAGTCTCATTCAAGCAATTCTTGAGTCTAAGTGAATGACTGAGGTCTGTATCAGTCTATCTGCCTCTGAGACTAAGCAAATTCTCAGAGGACACATTTAGATGCTGGGAATACACCACTGCTGTATAATAAGTAAGTGATTATGGAAGAGACAAGTCTACCGAGAAATGGTGTTCCCAGAGGAGTTTCCTGCAGTGAGTATTAACAGATGTGCTCAGAAACATTCATAACCAGAAAAAACAGAGGCAGGGAAAGGGTAAGAAAGTTGAATAGAGAGGAAAGGACACCCTCATGACTGGAACCAGGCAAGGGTCATGGCATTAATTTGCTTTCCAAGCAAAACTTTCTGTGCAAAACTTAAAACTGAACCTCTTTATAAGTGATTGGCTTCCTATAAACTGGGATGGCCATAGAGGTGTCTTAAGAGGATCTGCGTCATCATCCTGGAATTGCCTTCCCTCTCCCCACCACTGGCATTTCTTACACCGGGGTTTGCAACTTCAACAGACAGTGAAAAGAGGGAAAATGAAGATGTCATTTCTTACTGCTACTCAAAATACTTCCGTAGCACTAACTTATACCACTGCAAAATGAAAAGGCTGCATCTGAAACCCAGCCAGCCCATTCCAAAAGCTCCCAGTGAACATGCCAGGTACTGATGCCACTTTGCCAAGTCCACCTGCATCATCATATTTCAGCTGGGCCATAAACATAAGTGGAGCCTAAAAATTCCCCAAGGTTACAGTCCAGATGATCTTACCCGGATTCTCCGACATTTTTAATGCCATCTAAATACCAAACAGCACTGGGCCACAGTCCATGTTTAATGCTGAACTTCTGAACGGGGCTCAGTTTGCTGCTATAGCTGTTTCAATGCTCGTGTGAGTGAAGTTTTCCAGGGTATTACAATACCACCATGATACAAAGACATCCTGGCCAAATGTTTGCTCGCAATCATACCCCTGAACATGGGCTCATTTTCTTGCTATGCTAAGGAGGAAACCCCAGTAACCTCCTCTTCCTCAACTCTTCAACTGCAGATGAACCTAGTAAAACTTCTCTTTACGGGCAGAAGTGCCCACAAACAACACCAGAGACTCCATGTGTGCCTATGTTTAGAGACAGATGGTTTTGGTTGAGACTACTCCCTTAGAACATAAAGTGCTCATTTCATTTTATTTTAAACCATTTAGACAAATCCTTTAGACAGGAAATTTCCACTAACCCAATTCAAAACTATGTAGACAAAGTCCTGAATTCAAAACAACCTCTTTGAAACAACATTTGAGTGTATATGGTATTGCACCACAATAAAATTTTATGTCGACCCTGAAAAACTCGAGGGATTTCACATCCCACTCCTAAGCTCTCTCAAATATTAAGGCTGCTTCTGTACAGAGCACAGAAACTGGCTTCTGCCAATGTGCCTTACTTTGCCCAAGAATTTAAAAATATGGATAGATGGACCCCTAGTTGTTTGCTAAGGAAAGGGAGGAAAACAGCATTACTTTTTGGACAACAGAGTATTATATGCCAAGAGTCATGTGAAATTCACTTCAATGGTAAATAAGGGAGACCAAAACCAATACTTGACTCTCTATGTGGGAGAATCAGAATATTTAAAATCTCTGACACTGCATCCTGCTTTGGGGTGTATTGCATTTCTCCCTGTATGATACATGGCAAGATGATGATCTGTAAGACAGAGATCCCTCCTCTCTTCTGTGAAGCTGGTTGAGTTCAACTTCCCAGCACCACTTCCCAGCTTTCCCTCCAAACCTGCCATGCTCCAACTCCCCACTGCTCCCAAAATCCCTCTGCAGGACTCTCCTTATCCTTTTCATTATGGTACTTGATCAGGAGCTGTTAGCACTGCATCATTACGTCATTATCTCAAATGGAGACCTTGATCAAAATTATATTGAATGGTACTAAAATCAGTTCAGATGAATGGTAATGTAAGAATGGTTCCCTACATATTAGAACAAATAAAAACTCAAGCTATAGTTTTCAGATTAAATATAAGACAAAACAGGTTATTTGCTAAGTCTGTACAGAAAGGGTAAACATCATCTTGTTCTGTTCTGCTGTCTCTGGGAACATGTGGCCAAACTGCAAAACTGGTGGAAATAACACACATTTCCCTGTTCTCAGAAGCCTCAATAGGGCTCCCAGTTACAAACAAAAGTTTTGGACCCCATCAGTTTCCATTTATCTTAACAGGCCCTCTTGGTCCCCAGCGAAGATGATTGGAGGCTCCTCTCCTCCAGCACCCATGCTGGAGGAACCATGCACCCCATGGGGATCTCCTTGAGGGAGGAGAAAAGCCCTCAATAACCATTAATGAAGACAAATATTTCATGAGAGGGTTAATATTTTTAACCAAGTTTGACAGACATGCCAAGAAAGGCTCAAAGTACAAGGGGAGACAGCATCCAAAAAAATACCTCTAATGCCACCATTCTTGTTTCATAGTCTACATGCATGATGTCTGCCTGCTTAATTGCATCTCAGAGCAGACTCAGGAATCAATGTTGGTTTCTCCTGAGACACTAAAGGCCATTACACTTCCTTGTGGAGCCCTCCCCTCAGCCCCAGAGTACATTAATATATTTCTTCTATAATGTTCTAAAGTGGAAGCTTGCTCTGCAAATTGGTTTGAGTTATTTATTTATATATTTATGTTTTGGCAAGCAGTGCAATCCTGTTAATGAAATTTTGACATACCACACAGCAGTTTTATGACAGATGCTTAACAGTTTCATTTGACATTCATCTCAAGCAACTTTGTGAATTTTAGCTTTCAGTCCAGAATATAAATTTGGGCATGACAGTTTCATGGGGGGGAAAAAAAATGGAACAAAAAAAAAAGAAAGACAAAAAAAAGATAAGTTATTCATATAATTAACCACAGGAGTACAAATAAACTGCTTTATCTCTTCTGTTTCTTCCTGTTGTATTTTAAAAAATTAAAAACTTAACATGAAGGCATGTATGTTCTTACCCCAGAGAGCCATGAAGACAGAGAAGAAGACAGTTGCAGGATTATCAAACAGATGACTTGCACGAGCAGTCGCACAAGCAGAGCTCATCTTCCAGTAACTGCATGTTCTATCACACAGGGGACACATGGTGATGTTGTTTCTCTGGTCACACATTTCCATACTGCAAAGCAACAAGACAGAGAAAAAGCATGGTCATTTTGGCTCCATCTTCCATGTTTCACTGATCTTTTCTCCTTTGCGCAGCATCTGCTTCTGGCTTGTAGGCCCAGCAGATCATACCCTCCCAGTGCTTCCCAGCTCTTGCTCCAGGGAGTGGCTCTTCCTGCAACCTACCCCATTGTAGGGACTGAAATCCTCACACCAGGCTGCTGTCTTCATCCATCCCCATCCCTACTCATTTTCCAGGGAATGGGAGAGATGCAGTATGAGATGAAGAAGGCTCTATGCTCTTTACTATAGGATCTTACAGTAAAAAAAACCCCAACAAAACTCGAAATTAAAAATCATTCTGGTTTTGAAATACTAACTACAGCAGTAGACAATGGACAAGAGAAGTGCTGAGGATCAAGAGTCTGGAGTTCAACCAACTTCTATGCACTCCATCTGTGAAACAGCAACAGCAACCCTCCCTTTGACTTTCTTCAGCTGCTGGAAGCAGTACAGAACAATCTTAGTGAACAAAAAAATCCATCTATTTTTTTATATCCATTATCTGCTTTGTTACTCAGGGCTTATGGTTGTAGTACAAACTGTAATTTTCATCTTCAGCTGATGATACAAGCAGGGCAAATAATGCTAAATCATAGGGCTTTAAGAACATTATAATACAAAACTTACTAAAATTACAAATAGTACAATGTCAAGATTTTGTTAATCTGATCATAGCGGCTTATTTAAGGCATGTATATTCTTCTTTCATCTTTATGTCACACAATGCCTTCTGCAGCATTTTATGATGGCAAGCACTAAACCCTATCATTTGCGGTATTTTGTGGTTTGTTTTAACATAATGATCTGAGTTAGGGCATAAAACCCAACAACCACCTGAGCAACCAGCCAAGAATTATTTTTAGCACTTCAGTACAAATTGCACAAGTCAATTTAACAATAAATGCTAATGATTTAAAACTGTGCTGCAGTTCTGCTGCCTGCTCTCAGCCCTTGGGAGTGCTCCATATCTTACTGCCAGCAGGAATCAGTGGGACTGTAAACTCACCATGGGCAGGGACACCTTCCACTAGACCAAGTTGCTCCAAGCCCCATCCAGCCTGGCCTTGAACACTTCAGCAACAAAACATTTCTAGAGAAAGGTAACTTTGAGTTTCTAGTGGCCTCTGATAATAGAACTTGTTTATTTCTTTAGTTTACCTTGGTATATTTTCATCCACTGTTGCACAGCCATATAGGAAAACGATAATCCCAACAATTGAAGCTGGAATAAGCATCTGTGTATAAACTCCAAGCCAGGCAAAATATAGCCCAATCTTCTCTCCAAAGTATTTTCTGAAATAAATTTTAAAAAGAGAATTGAGAGAGATAAATGTTCTCTATTTCTTAAAATATAACATGGCTAAAATTATGAATTGCAGCTGGATTAAGCATGGACAAAGTAAGATCCAGTGACATGTGGGAATTTTTCTCTTCTCAGAGGACTTTCTTTCTCATGATGCTTGGAGTTAATCCAGCTATACAGGCACTACAAAAGCAAATCAGTCAGACTAGTAATTTTTTCCTCTGTGTTTCTGCTGTGCAAATCGGTATCTCTGGATCTTCTGTGAGCAAATCCTCCTAAAAAAGCACTACATTTTCTTCAGAGAGTCTCCGTTCTCACCATGAGCAAACAAAATTCATTAATATCTCCTGCAAGCTTTCATACTAGGTGGGATACATCAGCGTGCCTCTAAACTTACAGAAAATTCCTTTTCTCCAATGAATGTCCCATTTTATGGAATCCCCCAGGGTGGCACTGAAGACAGCACTCCTGTGGGGACACTCACACGAGCATCACCATACAGAGGTTCAGTATCCCCCATGGAAACATGACAGGAAGGGCTGATCTCTCACCTCACCAGGTCGATTGGCTGGTACTTGTAAAAGACACCATAGCTTGCCCACTCCTCACACAGGAGCTGTGAAATAGAAAGGTGAAAGAGAAAGCTAAAGCACTTGGACATGAACATTTTCTCTTTTGGGCCCAGCAAACTGCAGAGCCCAGGCTGTGGATCTGGTCTTACTGCTTTGTGGTTTCAACCCATCATCTGCCAATACAGGCAGAGTGCATTAAGTATTAAAAACAAATTTGATGATTTGGCATGCTGTGATGCAGTGATGAATTCTAGTACATTAAAAGGCTCTTCAGCAACTGGATTGATGGATAACTATAGCAGGGACAGGGAGAGTAGTCCTGATTTTATAATCTATAGAAGGTATCTAGCAGAACAGATGTGAAAAATGGCTTTGTCTTAGAAGACAAAGAAAAGAAAAACCCTAGAATGAACTGGCTTGTTTTCACTATACAAGCTATTATATTCATCATTCATCAAGAGTGCTGTGCAGAGGCACCTCAAAGGCTGCTTTTAGGAAGTTTTCAGCTTTAAATCTAACAGAACACAATGATTTCCACTTATCCTTTTGGTTAGGACAGAGGCCAAGGAAAACAATGATCCCCATTAGTGATTTATAAAATTGAGTCCCTCACAAAAATAGGTTCCTCTGAGACCTTCAACTTAACTTTTACTTCATAAAATATATAAATAGTGCGTCTCAGATCTGATTTTTTCTTAATTCAGTTCAGCTAACAGAGTGTGCAAGAAGTAAGCATGCATACAAAAATACTGGAGAAGACAAACTGTGCTTGCTGGCCACCCAGCCATCACCTCCTCTGTGGAACAGGCGGGAAATAAGCTTGACATCTGCTTGTGAAGTCAGGTCTCCCTTCGCTGCTTCTCTCCCTGCTTCAGTTCAGTGACATGAACTTGGTAGCAGGATGTTCCTGGACTAACTACTGATATTTTAGAGAAATGCTTTGATAGCCATTGCTGTCTTCTAATCATCTAGCTACTTTTCTCACGTGTAAGAGCATAAACTGACTAGTGCTGAAGTATTCATTTTCATCAAGCATTGGTTAAAAAAAAGAATAAAAAAAAAAAAGGCAGAAAAATTCAGAGCTTGGTTATACATCCAACGCTGTGTGAGGGCTGCACAACCAGCCCAGATGAGGAAGAAACTACAACCGAGACCTAAACCAGTTCACAGAATCCAACACTGATTTGTGTTGGAAGGGACCTTAAAATTAATTCAGTTCCAATCCCCTGCCATGGGTAGGGACACCTTCCATTAGACCAGGTTGCTCCAAACCCTATCCAACCTGGCCTTGAACACTGACAGGGATGGGGAGGCCACAGCTTCTCTGGGTAAACTGTGCTAGCGCCTCACCACTTTCATAACAAAAAGTATATTGAGATTAACCTTGTTCATAGAAGAATAGACCAAACAGGATGTTTTTGCTTCAGTCGGTAGGCTATTTTATCATGAGAAGCTTGACAGATATCAGGCTCCTCCATCTCTCCAGTGAAATGCCTCGCTGCTGCCTGGGTCCATTCCTACTTCTTGCCTTTTATCACAGGTAAGTTGTGCAGCCAACAGCATTTCTAAAGCAGTTCTGCAATCCTCCTGCCAAAGCACTAACACAGACTTTCCAAGCTGAACTGCTGTGCTTCTTGTGCAAATGAATTAAATCATTCAAAGTATTGCAATTTCTTTACTTTCACAGAAATGCCACATCAAAATCCAAGTGGAGTGTGGATTTTGCCCTCTGCAATTCCAGATCATTAACCTGTATTAGTTTCCTCACAATAGGAAGAGCAGAGACTGAAACTAAAGGTAAGCCTTTATTAAACAACAACATCCTTGCAAATTTTGTTTTTATTCTGCTTTAAGTTTCTTTCAACCATATTTTCCAACAGTTTAAGGCCAGCTGCCTATACCTGGGAAAAAGTTAATAATTTGGGACACCTCAACATCCTTGTGCACTAGCTAAGACCCTCTTATTATTTATTTTTACTTCACTCTTACAAGCTAAGTTTGTGCTGGCTATCAGATTATTTTTCTGTGACCTAAACTGGTCAGGCATACCAAGAAAATGCTAAACTAAGGAGATTTTGCACGAGTGCCATGCTTTAATTTTGTACAACATTCAAACTAAATTTGTGCCTAAAGTACAAATGAATTCTCTCATTTATCCTAACATTTATCAGCCTGATATTCAAAGCACAGCCTAAAAGACATGATTAGAGGAGATCAATGCACAAGCCCTAAATACTTATTTCCTTTCTATGCCTCAAATCGTGAATTTTGTTGTTAAGAAAGGCACAAACCTGGCTAGGACTGGATTAGATTAAAAAAAGCTTCAAGAAACCAGAAGAGATGTGCCAAAACACACCAAAAGAATATTTGAGGCAACTCGAGTCAAAAGCCAAGGTGAACATTTTCAAACACAGAGTGTACTTGTGAAATGAGTGAATTTGTGAAGTTTGAAAAGTTAGTAATAGAGATGATAACCCAGATACTTTGAGAAAACATGGACTTTCATCCTATTTTTGGTTGACCAATGTGTTGTTTAATAATGAAATGACAGGTATGTGGTATTTTTATCACAAATCAATAAAAGTGGGGAGTGAAAATGAAAGTTGCTGTCTATTGATGAGCCATTTGCACATTAAGACCCAGAAGACCTTCAATTTTGAGTACCTATTTTTATATGATGAAACTGAAGGGCTTTAGATCAGCTTTTCCTACCACTTGAATATCCACAGCATTTCCTTGGAGATGTGACCATGAAACAAATGGTAAAGTTTCAAGTCTAAAAACCTGACATATATGGCACCCAAATTTAGTGGCTCCTTCTGGGAGAACTGGCTATAATACCAGTTTAGGTTGTGTGTGATGCACAGACAAAAAGCCTCTCTTCTTTACAGAAGTGTGACTGGGAGTATGCAGTAATTGTATTAAAGTACTGAACTTACAAAAATCAACATTTCTGTAAAGGGTGAAAAATTTGCTTTATCTCACGGAAATATTACCGTCTAATAATTCCTACTCATTTTACCACAATAAATTTATTTCAGTGTACAGACAATAAAACCACAATTTCAACCCCAGACTTAAGCCAAAAGTGATGCAATGCAGCAGTACACATCCACAGGGCAGTTCCTGGCTGAGCAGCCCACACTAAAGCTTTGCCAAGAATGTCTTATTTCTGATAAATATTCAATCTTTATCTCTCCCAATAACTTCTATGCTTATGTTTTCAACTGCCACCCTTATGTCTCCACCAGTTCTGATCCTCACACTCCAGATCACAGCACGTTAATTCAGCAGAGGTTGCAGTGCTGAGCCCAGAGCTCGCCATGGAGCACAGAAGGATTTTATGTTAGATACAGATATGAGACTACAACTGAGTGTATTCTCATCAGAGCTAGCCCGAAATTACACCATCTGAACATTAGGAGTTCTATGTAACTGCTGTCAGTACTCTTACAGGATGGCAAGAAATGTAACGTTATAAAAGACCATATTTGGTCAACTTTAAACCTTGGAAAATACTGTATTTCTACTGCTTGGCATTTAGTGGCTTCTTTTTGGTGTATTCCAACAGGTGACTCCTCAGGCTGGGGCTCCTGCAAATACATTAAACCCACTTGATATCAACTTACTTTTCTGTCATTAGGTTCAACATTTTCACCTTCATAATCACCCTTGAAAAGAAAAAAACAGCAGAAAATGTGCGTCAGTCAGTGAGTCTTGTCCAGAACTGCTTTGCCTCTTGCATACCCTTGTATCCCACTCACTTAATGCATCAAAACCAGAAAAAGCAATCTGTAAAATAATGCTGTATTTTAAGAGGTCATTTGTCATAGCACACTTTGTCTTCTGTTGGCAGGCACATTAAGAAAGAGTAATAATGTCTGTCACTGGGGCAAAAGAAATGAATAAGTGATAAAGGTGGCCTAAAAACGTCAAGGGAAAGGATGCGGTATTGCCATGGTATTTGGAGTTCAGCTCAGTCCACTTGAAAGAGAAAAGACCAGCTAGGAGAGCTGATCCCTATCCAGACTCTCCAAATACTCAGGGCTGATTAGATTTGAGGTTTTAATTTGGAGCTATTTTTAAATATGATAAAGGAGTAAACCAAGACAATAACCTATATACAAGACTATCAGTAGCTGTCTAAAGATGTGAGACAAGTACATGCAGAGAAGTTATTTAATCTTTCTGGATTTCTAAGTGCGAGTGCTGTATTTTAAGAATGCCTGACATTTATGATAAACATCAGGCAGATAAAAAGGCTGTTCTGGTCTGTTACACCAAGATAAAACACTTGTGGAACCGTGCAAAAACAGTGAGAATGAGGGAAGCAGAATACTAGGAAGACATACTTCATTTTCACATCCCATGCCAGAAAACCAGCTCTTGTATGCTCACACAGCCAGCACATTGTGAGCAGTATGACTGCCACGTCAACTTGACATCTGCCAAGCCTCTCTGTAAGGGTCTAGTTAAGAGCAAGTGTGTTTGCCAGTTCCAGTTGAACCTGTGCACCTCTGGGCAGGATCAAGTAGGAGTGCCACCAAAACTCCCTCCCTCTCTCTAACCCTCTCAATAAACACTACAGTTGAATACACTCCTGACATCTTATTCAACTGCTCAAAAGCAGACTTCAACAGGAAGAAGGTCTGCAGGCACATCCAGTCCCACAAAAGATGTCACTTCAAAATCTTGCTTATGGTTCTTATGGTCTCTGTACTTGCAAGGAGGATGCCAGGGAGATGTGCATGACGGAACTAGCCACTTGCTGCCCCAGGAATAAATATGTTTCCTAGCACTAATGCCAGGGATTGTAGGTGCAGAAGGTCAGCAAATAACAGAAGCATTTCATTTGCTAAGCCACCAAAACAACTCTTCTAATGTTACATTCAAATGTCAGTTATGATCACTGGAGGCAGAACAAAGGTGAGGAATTCATTAAAAGCAAGCAGAATGATGGAAACAACCTGCAGAAGTTATGCAGCTGTGATACGATCAAGCAGGAGGTCAGGCCCAAAAACATTCATGTTTGAGATGATGCCATTAATACATAACACATTAAGGATTTCTTGGTGTCAGGTAGTAGACATGTAAAATATATTGCAAGATCACTTACATCATGCAAAGGATATGCAGCACTGTAAACTCCATTGGCAAGCAGGCTGGTGATCCCTAAAAAACCAAGGCATAATAGTTATTTTTTTTAGGTGAGACAGTCTCACTTTATCATCCTTCCTGAAGATTTCCCTCAAAATAACAGTCAGATAATGATTTTCCTGCCATCTCATTCCTTTCCATGTAGTTTCATTTTTAATCATATAGGTTATTAAACACGACTCATTTTATGAAATGGAAAACTGCAGAGAGCAAGAGGAAGTCATATATATTTGAGAATCAAGAATTAGAAGCCAATGACTTGAAATTAGTCATTAAAATAAATTGCATTTTCTGAAAAGTCAGTTTGATTGAAGGGCAAGCCTGCAGATTTGAAAGTGTGTAGCAGAAGGCTGGATCATATGAAAAATATGGCTGGAATTGATGTCATATGGGAATACACATACGCACGCATCATCCACACAAAGTTTTGAATTCAGATTTCAGATTGATTAGAGAAATTGTAGGGAAAGCCTTTGCAAAGACCTTGGCGTAATACTCACCATATTTACCACATTTTCGTCTTTTATTTAAAAGGGTAGCTTCCTTCTTTCTTCCCTCTCCTTTCCCTGTTTACACATCCGTTTATTAGTGACATACATGAGGCTGAAAGCAATTAATGCTTCATTTATAATATGTATGTGGCAAAAGGGACTTTGAGAAGTCCTGCCTTCCCAGCTGTGGTATTGCTTCTTAATTTGCAACCAGAGTACAGGTGGGTTGGGAGGACTTAACATGTAAGTTTGGAAGAGCACAAAAGTGACGTGCTCCAAAAGGTTACTTGGCTGGACTTCAACCTTTGAGGGCTGTAGCCCTCAAAGTGAGAACCTCAGAGAAGTAATGTGGTGCACTACAACCTTAGTTTTCTGACATTCCCGCTGCAGCTGTTGGCATTAATAGAGCTACTTCCAATTACGGTGTATTAGCCACATCTGAAGGTGTCGTGTTAGCTGTGAAGATATATTTGGGGATTTAACATATCAGTCCTGGGTGCTGAATCAGACTAAGTCAAGTACTTAATTAAACATTAGGCAGAAGCTCTTCTCTGTGAGGGTGGTAAGGCCCTGGCACAGGTTGCCCAGGGAAGCTGTGGCTATCCCTTCCCTGGCAGGGTTCAAGGCCAGACTGTATGGGGCTTGGAGCAACTTGGTCTAGTGGAAGGTGTCCCTGCCCATGGCAGGGGGTTGGAACTGGGTGAGTTTTAGGGTCCCTTTCAACACAAACCCATCTGGGATTCTATGATTCTACACCTGTCTTTGTGCAAAGCTAAGTTAATTAATGCCAAATTATACATATACACAATCTTGGAGAATTTAAAAGGACTTAGAAAAACTAAAGAAAAAGGATGTACTACAGTGTGCTCCATGTTGCCCATCAGTTTATTGCTAAGAGCATGGGACTAGATTTGGAGGAATAGTGACTATGAGCCAGGAAACAGCTCACTGAACAGTAAGTAGGTTCACTGAGACTTTTTTGTTTGCTCTTGAAATGAGAATTTTCAACTTCCTGACCATTTTTGAAACACTAATCACCAGCTGGAGGAACTGCTCCAGGAGTGGTCGCTATCTTGCAGTATCATTGATTTCCAAAGTCCTATTTAAGACTAGAACAGTACTATGAATTGTCTGCAAATGTCTCCACATATCTGCAGAAACAACTAGCAGGGCTGTGAGACCAAGAGCTACATAGTACCCTTCTACATCTTAGCATTTAACAATAAAGGCACATTGACATTTTCACACATTTTCAGAATAAATAACAAAGACTGCAGTGTTCACTAGGCAGCTGCCTTTTTCCTGCTGGGCAGAAATGTTGCAGCATTATCTGTGTTTGCTCAAATCTGTTTGCCACCTTTGCTGGGTTGTAACCCAGCATTCCAGCCCTGGAACACAAAGGATCTGATTGAGTTAGGCTGAGTATACCCTTGGATGGGCTAGCCTAACAACATTTTATTAGGTATACTGCTTGGCCTTGCTAATCTCAGAATGATTCAAGAATCCTAACACCTTACCTTCCTTTAGCCTCTACCCTATTCAAATAATCTCTAATGCATTTCCCATTTCAGGACACACTCAAATAAAAAAAGATAAAAATAAATAAATCGAGTTAACGAATTACAAAGCAAGAATTCAAACTGAGCTGTCTGACCTTCCCCTCTCAAGAGTGCAAATACATAATTTCCAATAAAAATGATCCAGCACCAGGCTCAAAAAAAGGTCCTGAAAGTCACAGATTAATTTGGATTTCACATGCTACAGGGAAGCAGTTCTGTTAATACTGGCTGAACACCAAAATTCAGTGTATATAAGGACTCAACAATTGTACATTGTATTTTGCTACTTCAACAGAAAAGTCAAAGCATGGAAATAATTTCTGGCATAATCATTCTTCTATTATTTGATGTATTTTTAAGCAGCTCATGGGTCAATATTGAACAGAACTACCTGTAATACAAGTTTCCATTGTTTTAGTTAACCACTTGTAGGGAGATAAGTACCATAACAGATTTCAACAGTTATCAAACATTTTCTCACATGCATTTTTCTCTTACAAATTTGTTTCTATTGGCTTACCGTTAAGAAGCTTGGATCTGAAGGAATTCAGCCTTCCACCTTCTATGATTTGGTTTATCATTAACTGTTTATTAACTCTGGTCTCACAGTCAAGTATACACCTATCTATCATAATACACATAAAATCAAGTTTCTAAGTGCCAACAAATCTTTCAGGTGACTTGATTCACAATTCATGTTCACCTGCATTAGGAATTTAGTTTTTACAGAAAAGCCCTAAGGCTGAAATCCTAAAAACAACTTGCCATAGCAGTACAAACTTCACACTCACTGACTTGCAACAACTGCTCTAAGGGCTAAGAGATAAGCAAACTTTCAGTCCATGCCTTAGCCCTTGGCTGTTTGATCTGGGTCATGTCAGTTCCATTTAGGACAGGGTTTGGGGCAGTCATCAATTCAGACCATTCCATTCAAGTCACTGAAAAGCAATCCCATGATAAAAATGTAAGGTTCCTACTTAGAAGGAATGAACCAAGACATAGACCTTCACTGCAGTTACTGAAATTCATGGTAATACCCTCATCCACATCAGTGTGTGTAAAACTGAACCAATGCAGAGCAGGTATTAGCCACTGGTTTATATCACCGTCCTGTCACAAAGGACCCAACTATCATCTGCAGGGCCTATATGCTCACCATTTAATTTAGAGTTGAATCTATAAAATCACATTTGAAAAAAATCCAAATGGCTACATTACTTAAAGTTCCAAATAAAACAATTATATCTGCATACATCAAATTAGAGAGCAGGGGAAAACCGAAACTCCACAGCTTGCAATTATTTTCAATACCTGAAAACAATATCGATCTTAGGGCTAAATGAAGTTCCTTACCCATGCTATATTTTGCTTTGGTACATGTTGTTCTTTTCAATATTTCATAAACCTATAGAAGTAAAATAAAAGAAGCGAAAGGGTTACTTCAGCTACTGCCAGTGAAAAACATGATCTTTTTGTGTACAGCTCAAATATTGGCAAAACCAAGATGCCAATGAAGTCATCATTCTTTAATAAAAGTCATGGTATTCAGAAGAACAGGGCTTAAAGATTTCCATGCAAGAGAGAAATGCTTAACTAAATAACCAGCTACCAACATAATTGACTGTAGGAAACAGGGAAACATCTAACCTGTCACATATCAGAAATGCTGGTTTTGCTCATGGCAGACACTGATCACTGATTGAAATCCCTCTTATACCAAGACCAGGCAGTATGCTGGGCCAGCTCTTCCCCCACTTCTGGTGGCACAAGCTGGCTTCAACCCAAGGATCTCAGCAGAGCTTCAGACTCCTAACATATCCACAGCATGCAGCTGTTCACCAGAAACTGGATTAACACAGGCTGACCATGAACCTTCTGAGCTTGCACAACCTCAGTAGCAAAACAGATGCATTTATCTCAGGATTCATTGCATTTATTGTTAAATAACCTTTGCACATCTCAGCATGCTGCCCAAGAGGTGAAGCTTTCAGCCACTCTTGTGCAGCAATGCTTTTAGCGTGAGGCTGGCAGGGGAGAGGACACTAGGGGAAAACCTCAAAGGCACCTGCTGCCCATTGCCTTGACTGTCTGAGGAATCAGGAACCAGTTTCCTTTGGGATGGCCACTAATACATGCACTAACTTGACTGCCGCCCAATTCCCAGAGGGAAGGAAATGAGTGAAGGCATGCAGAGCAAGCCCCACAGCTCATCTGTCTGTCATCATCTTGGAGCTCCATGAGTTCAAGGGCTGTCACAGAGATTTCCAGTTATATAATGTATATTTTTATTTTAAATAAGTGAAAGCTCTTTGGCTTAGTTTCTATTCATCAAAGACCCACAGGTAGTGATTAGACTCCTGTTCATTTTGCAGTGGGTGGAAGGGTCAATATTTGCATTGTGGTTTAAAAATACCTATGAGAAAGGCAGGACAGAACTTTAAAGAAAGAAGAACACAAAGGATAAAATGATGCTTGGGAAATATTCAACATGTCTTCTGTTACTGTGTGACTTACAGGGGTTTCAAACAAAGCAACATACTACCAGCATTTCTATTATATGCCCAGTGTTCCTTGACCAGTTTACAAAACATCTTTCCTCTTTCTCCTAGCCTCTGCTATGAGATCCTTTTGTTTCAGTTAGTCTCGCTCATATTCTTATTCTACAATGCCATTTTGTCTTGCCATTTTTCTCAGCCTGTTGCCATGAATTTTAACTATTCATGTGCTTCCTTAAGTTTCTTGTACTTACAAGGGTTTTTAACATATATCTGGACATATATAAAGGAAAGTCTACAGACAAAAGCTGTGCTATTTTTTTGTTCTCAGCTGAAATGCTTTATCGCAAATAAATCAACTCAATGTTTGTCTTTTTGTTTTCCATCTCTGTGCTACTGCATCTGCCCTCCCTGGTCAAACACATGCAGCCCTGATAACCTGCGCTCGCATCAAACCAGTGCATTTCAAGCTACAGGGAAACTACATTTTAGGGTCCCCACAATGGAATTTCAAAGCAGGAAAGGGAAGTTAGGTATCTTACACCCCTTATCACCATTGCAAGAAAAGGCAGCTATAAATGTGATATAAGCTCGTTCTGAAACCACTTAGCATCCCCAAAGGCTTATGTTAAATATAAGATAAAAGCATGCTCACAGTCACATTCCAATGCACTGATTAGCAGCAGTGTAATGGGGCAAAGAGTCCACATTATACTTGAAATGTGTCATAGCAAGTCTGTTTGGCATGTACCCTTCCAACTGCCCTGGATTTCATATGGGCTGGATTGCAATTCCCCCCTCAATGGCTATAAAGGAGGCTACACCTTCTTCCCCACTCCATTTTATGTTCTGTAAGTCACAAGAAAGCACTGGAATGTAGTTTGTGGTATCATATTCCTTTCCTAAGCTTGATTTCTTGTTTAATTTCAAAAGGAGAAGTCCTGAACTAGCACTGTAGAAAGACCCTAGAGCTCTCAAAGAGTTATTAACACCACAACTAAGGCAATATGCCCCAACCATTATTTATATATGGTACTTACTATAGTGCTCCTCGTTTTGCTGTCAAAGAAGGAATCTCTGTCAGACAAATCAAATCTGTTAAAAGGTAAGAAGGAAGCCCATTAGGTTAAAAAAGAAAAACAAAAAAAACCAGTAATTTCCTGTTTTTGTTGTTCACTTCAGTATTTCTATTGTTCCTGTCGATCTCCCATAGCTAATATTGAAGAATAGCTTGTAGAAACCTTGCTAAAAGAAAGTCTGTCTCAACTGCCATATTTTAAAGAGGTTCACCAGTTGTACAGTTCTAGGTTTTTCTGTACAAAAGTGACTGTTGATGCTCATTGAATTCCCAACCACTGCTGGCCTTGAATTTTCCTAATAATCTTTACATCTTGTCTGTACATCAAACCCTGTGAGACCGCTCTTGCCTTCCTTATTCAGCACAGACACAGGCAGGATCACTTTAAAAAGCCTCCACTGCAAAAAGCATAAAGGTACATCCACACCTAACCTAAGGAGCATCTTCGGGGCCTTCTCCTTAGCTGCAGGAACATCCTACACGCAAGTCCAAGAACTTGTCAAATGTCACAAACATTGCCTGGCCCAACTAACATAACACCCACAACTCCATCAGTGTTCTGCATCTCTTGATTAAAAACTAAAACCCCTTTATGTACTGTGAAGAAATCCTGCCCTAGGACTGTTATTTGTTCCAGCTGGCACATACATAAATATAGCCTTCAAAGCTTCTCCTCTGGGATGCCGGCCAAGGAAGAGCAGCCACAGAGCAGTTCAGGGCAGCCAAAGCTTTGGCTGGGCCTCACCTTACGATTTTTTCCTACACCCACATTCAGAGCTTAATCTTTTCGATTCAAAATCAAAGGTAAAGCTACTACTGACTTCATCACGTTTCCAAAGACAAGGCCTGTCTGACAGAACATGTCTGAGCTGCCCATACCAGATGACTAAAATTACTCCAAAATTTATCAACCCACATCTCTGGCTATGAGTTTCACCAAGCATTTTGTTTTACATAGAAAAGAGACTATTGCAAATCACATTACAAATCGTGTTTGGCAAGCCTAAGAGTGGATGTGTAGAGTTATATAAGTATGTATTATATACCACAACAGTAGCTAAACCACACAGATTTCACAAAAGGGGCTCTACAAGCCTCATTCCTCAACAGTGAGAAAAAGAAAAAAGTACATTTACTGCAAAAAGGAAATATTCTTTACAGTAATCACAGAATCCCAGACTGGTTTGGATGGGAAAGGACCTCAAAGCTCATTCTGTTCCAACTCCCACCATAGGCAGTGACACCTTCCATTAGAACAGGTTGCTCCAAGCCCTGTCCAACTTGGCCTTGAACACTGCCAGGGATGGGGCAGCCACAGCTTCTCTGGGCAACCTGTGCCAGCGCCTCACCACCCTCACAGGGAAGAACTTCTGCCTAAAATTTCATCTCAATCTCCCCGGTCAGGTTAAAGCCATTCCCTCTTGTCCTGTCCCTACAGGCCCTTGTCCAAAGCCCCTCTCCAGATTTCTTCTAATCCCTAAGAAAGTGTTGGTGTTCATTTTCCCTGTCACCTTTTGGTGCCTCAGTTACTAGCAGAAAGGCTGGAACCTCTTGACATAGACATTTACAGAAAGCTTTCACTTACAAGTGCTGCTTCTCCCTGGAGAAGGGGTAGGAGAGGCGCTTCACTGTCTGAGGTTTGTGTTCTGCTACTTTTGGCTGGATGGGTTCTGTTATTTTTTGAATGACAGAATTAATCTTTTTCAGAAGACCATGGGTCTGATTGATCTGATACATCTGAGTGGGCAAAGAGAAAAACAGTGAAACTTTACTGCTTTTTGCTTACTCTTAAATGATAGTGAACTGTAAGGAATAAACCATCAATTACATAAACGCATCACAATAAATTATCAAGAAGTAGAGCTTACCTTCTTGAAAACATTCAGAAAGACAGAGATGGATGGGAAACCAAATCAAGGCAAGCAGAGGAAGGTTACTGCTCTTCCTCTGGGCCAAAACACGGCCTGTGTTTGATTCCAAATAATCAGACTGAGATGTGCAATGGACATACAATCAGCACTGGCTCCTGTGACACCAGCTCCTCTGGCATTTGCTACTTTCATTGTGCAATGGGACGAAGAAATGAAGGAGCTACTGAGTCCCTGTGCAAAACAGCAGAAGTGGCCTCCTCTCTCAGCGGGCTTTCCTGGGAATATTGTGCAGGTTTCAGGAGTTTCCCCTTTTCCATATAAAGGAACCACAATATCTTGAATTGCAACTGCAATTCTGTAGCACTAAATGCAGGAATTGTGTTAGCAGGTCACAGAAGCAGATTTTACAGGCTTCCCTCTCTAAGCCACATAAACTATGTGCAGATTCAGGGCCAGGCTCCCACTGCAGGAAGATGCTTGTCTGGAAAGAAGGCTTTAGGGGTCTGAGGGTGTTCTCAGGCACATGACTTCTCCTGGGCAATGCCTGCAGGGCTAGGTGACCTCTTCCACACTCGGTAAAAAGACCCACAGAATGCCCATATAGCTTCTCTTTTGTGGCAAAGCAGCTTTAACCACAGGATCACAACAGACTTTTTTTTACTTTATTGTGCTTTCCATTAAAATCAGTGGTGAGTGAGGCAACAATGGGGATTAATCTGAAATCCAAACCAAAAGTGTGGCTTTAGTGTTGTAACAACTGATGCTGGGCTTTAAGACTGCCTCTTGCTCCATTATAGACTTCCCTCTGTAGTCTGGGACATGCACTTAGTAAGTGTTTAAATATTAATCTATCTCTAAGCTATGCTCAGTGAACAGGTAGCAATCTATCACAGATGATTTAGAACTGATGAAAATACACTGTCATTTCTTTAATGATATTTCAAATCTTCTGAAAGGTAATTTATTTTGCAGTACAGAAGTCCCAACTCCTGCAAACACAGCTAATGATGCATATGACTACTCACAAAACCCAGCAAGACTGCAAACGAATTGTTACCCTCCTGATCATTTTTAGCAGTCCAGAGTTTTGGGTAAGGAAAAGACCTCTGAAACACACACAGAAATGTCATCATCAGTTGCAACCTCTTCTTTCAAAACACACTGTGAGGATGAGGCATCATATGAGATAACTCTCACTGCATACAGGTACCTGTCAGGAATTCTGGATCTCCATTCCTCCTTCCATTTATTCTTTCTGCTTTCCCAAGTAAGCAACCTGTGGCACTTATTTTCTGTACAGCCTAGTTAACTATTTTAAAAACACTTGTAGGAAGAAAAGTCCATGTTTATAAAGTGCTCAGAGATATGTTTAAACTATACCTTCCAGAGGAACAAAAAAAAAAAAAATCAGGACTCACCTTTTTTGTGGGCATCTTGAGCTTAAGAAATTCAGCCTCTCGACACAACACATTCCATGGTGCATGTATTTTTACAAATCCAATCCCATGGATTTTAGTCTTTAAAGAAAAAAGCAAGAGGTTTACTGAAAAAAAATGCAAAAGGTTACTCAAGAAAGGAAATTAAATATTTTTCCCCTTGTGTTTCACAAGTATTTCAGGAACAAACTATTGTTACTATTACCACCAACACAATAAATCTCCTTTGGTTGGGACAGACAGTTTCTAACAACAGAACAATCACTGAACACCTCTTTGTGCTGAGCTGCAATAAAATTTGACTCAAAAATGCTATTGTATTCCAGAACAATTACCATAAGGTTAAACAGATCAAAATGTTTTGGGAAATAAAAGCTAACGACTATGGACACAGATACAGACTAAGGCATTAAATTTGAAGTATAGGCATCCAGCCAAATGGTATGATTTCTTGAGCGTGTTGAGGTGAAAGAGTCCCTGCTGCCTTCTAAGAGCTGCTCAGTGTCTCAGAGCATCAGAACTGCATGAAGAAAGCAGTCACAGGTACAGAAGTGAACAACTGCATTAAAACACTAAGGATCTTAATCTCAAAAACTGGTCAGTAGGTAGAATTAAACAAAACAAATTATTAAAAAAGGAGCAAAGTTAATGATAATGTTAGCCTGCATCCCACTAGTTCTCTGAGCTGGATTTTGCCCTTGACACTCTCACATGCACCTGTACTGATTCCCAAGGAGTCATGATTTCAAAGCCACAGGAGAAATTACATTAAATTAACAGGCACTCAACAAACAGAAGATCAAGAAGCTTGAATGAATCTTTCTAATCTCACTGCTGTGTCAATTCAGGTAGTTATAACAACCAGCTTTCATGCAGCAACATTTCACACTAGCTTTCTAGAAATCGGTTATTCAGAGGTCATAAATAACTGCCAGGGTTCTCATAGGGCACGGCTTCCAAATCACCTTCAGATTTATTTCATGGAAGGGAGTTTCAGTGACTTAGCAACCATAACCTGTTTAAGAAACCTTTGCTCTCTTTGCCATTAGTATGGCCTCCACTGCAATTCTGGGGTGCACTTTTCAAGCCCAAGGGATTGCAGGTTTTTTCCCCCTACACTGAAAATGAGCTGGATATGGTAGCTGGTTCAAATCCCTGTGGCTTGCTTTCATCTCTATACATTCCTGATCTGGTTTGGTATCTTGTACTGAAAAAGCAGAGTTCTCTCTCTTTTACACTGTTCTGGCTTGAACTCTGCACTCTCATCTGCCATTTCAAATAATATTACATGTCATAGGTGGGGACCTCCCACTCTGCTAGGGATTTAACTATCTATGGCTTGACACAACAAGCTTCCAGTTCACTATAACAAATTGCAAGCTTTACAGAAAGCAAGTCTTATACCCATCTGGGGGACAGAGAAGTGAAAGTATTTTTTGGCATTATAACATGCAAAATATATGTTTTATTTCATAGATCATATGAATCACAGAATCCCAAACCTGTCTAGGTTGGAAGGGACCTTAGAGCTAATTTAGTTCCAACCCCTTGCCATGGGCAGGGACACCTCCCACTAGACCAGGGTGCTTCAAGCCTGTCCAACCTGCCCTTGAACACTGCCAGGGATGGGGCAGACACAGCTTCCCTGGGCAAACTGTGCCTGCACCTCAGCACCCTCACAGGGAAGAACTTCAGCCTAAGATCTCATCTCAGTCTCACCTCTGTCAGGTTAAAGCCATTCCCCCTTGTCCTACAGGTCCTTATTAAAACCCCCTCTACAGATTTCTTGTAGCCTCCCTTTAAGTATTGGAAGACTTAGGTCACTCCCTAAGATAGACATATGAGATATATATATATATAAAATATATATCTCATTATGTATCTGCCTGTAATTTGTGGGTAATAGGTGGCAGATTAAGTTTTTTAACACTCTGATCACAGGTCTGATCTCAGCTTTTAGATCCAGCAGAGAAAACCAGCATAAATGTTCACCCTCCTTCACAGGAATTTCAGGCATATCAGTTGGATCAATTAATTATAATAGTTTTCTTTGAAATCAATATAGCCCTGCTTATTCCTAGTAATCACACACTGGCAGTACTTCACACACATTTTTCACAGAGTCTAATGGTCTTTTAATAGAATATGCTGTTTTCAGGGTACAGGTGAAAGTGTTACAAGTTGTACTGTTCATATGCAAGAATAGGAAGAGTAAACTATAACACAGACCCATGTGCTCCAGCTAAAGCATGCATCAGAACCTCCTGAACAAACTGCATTCCCCTGAAGTCTATACTGAGGTAGAGAAATGTCACTGTCAGTATCAGATATTTTTCATCAGAACTGGATTTACCAGTGGCTCCAAACCACAGCATACCGTAAGCCTACGAAACTGGGATTAGTACTTGAAGCAAAGTTGAGAGCAGTCTAAGCCTCACATCTAGATATGGCAATACATCAACAAGCTGTGAAATAGAGGATGTGCCATAAGTCCTGGCCAAGAGAAGTAAGGAACTTCACCTCACTGCGGCATTAACACCACCACGGTCCATTGCTGTTATGTGAATTAAATCACTAGGCAAGGATGGCACTGCCAGAACTGGAATCAAATTCTGGAAGAGTTGAGCTTGTATAACATCTCCCAGGATTCAATCACCAGTTAACCTCCTTATCTTTAACTGCTTGAAATGGCTCCTTACATCCTCATCGTGTTCCAGTTCCAGGCCAGCCTCCACAAGGTTCCCTTCATACTCCTCCCTGCGAAATCTCTTGTCGTCCTCATGGTAATCCATGTGAGGCTCACTTTCTCCCACCTCCAGCTGCACTCCTTTCCCAGGAAGGGGCTGCTCCTGCTTGGTGCTCCGGGCGGTTGAATCATTATGAACTCTCCTGGTGACTGTCCTCCCTGCTGAGGACTTCTTGTACTGATAAACTAGGATGTAATCTACTTTTCTCTTGCCATCTCTGAAGTAGAGTCCATATTTGCAGTCAGCATCTGGATTTTTGGATAGGGAATTTAATAACTGGAAGCAGGGAAGGGGGATGTGGAGAAGGAGACAGGAGAAGAAGAATGAGTACACATGCCAACACAGACACCAGACAGACCATACCTTTGTATCAAGGACTCCTTGCCTGGAGCACACACTGGCCTATCTTCAAACAGCAAGCAGAGGGGAGGAGCCCCCCTGATAATTACTCAGAACAATTCTGCAAGTTAACACGTGCAATTTTACAGCTAGCCAGCTGGATTTTATTGGCCAGAAATAAATACATAAAATGACTGGGATTTAAGCTAACTACCATCACACTAGTTCCTAAGTGATCTACTTGGGGGATTTGGTTTTCTCCTTTGGGGGTTAATCACCACTATGATTATCTGTATTTTTCCACTCAAGACATCTGGGTTTCAAGTCTGACAAATAGATTAATATCATGTGGAAACATTTCCCACTTCTCTTATCTATCATTGCAAGTCCATATCATCTGAGAAAGAGATCATCTTAGATACAGACTGCAGGGAGCCAGCTGGTCAAGAAGACAGGCCAAAACTACAGATAGCCTATAGCCAGGAAAGCTCACTGCTTACTGAGTCCACCACCTTTTTTTCCCCCACTTATAAAACCTTTGTGGCTTTGCAATCTAATGGTGCCAAAGGTTTTATTCCCATCTTGAATTAACGCTGTGGAAGTGCTGCAAGATGCAAGAGATGAAAGACTTAAAACACAATTCCATTTCCAAACATTTACCTGAAAAAGTGCCCAGGGCAACTGCAAAAACATAAAAATGTACTAACAATTATTCATTTCTCCTTTCAATAACACTTCCCATACCTAATTCACGGTTCTACCCTTGGAGATACACTGACCATTTAAAAAGCATGAAAATTCACTGGTAACTTGCATTTGTTTTCACAAAAAATGCTCAACATGAGTGGATGATTTCAGGGACATTTTCTGGCTTTTAATTTTACATAAGTATGTTAAGCCTCCATGTAGGAAAAAGGACTTCTTCTCAAAATTATACCAATTGGCTATGAACTGAAAATTGTATAAGTCAAAATCCATTAGGGATGCATATACCTTCTGCTGTCACACATAAGGCCATGAACCTAAGTTATCTGGAAAGAGTTGATTAAAAACCAGATTAAAAGAGCAACCTTTGAGTTTACTGCACAGTATATCACAGCAAATATGGCCAAAACGTCATCAAAATCCACCCAATGTTGCACAAATTTGCATCTTTCTCTGAACATCCTTCTGGGGAGAGCAGGTCCCAACTACCTTATAAATCATTGCATCTAAGAGACAGACTGATCTCCCTATTTTGCCTCAGGGAAGTTTTTACTCAGACAACAAATTCAAGGAGGAAACCCCAACTTCCTGAGTTTGGAAGGAGGAGGAAGTGTAAGTAATTAGACGGGTGTAATAAGATAACGCAGAGCAATACCAAGCAACAAGGAGGACTGCAGAGGGCAAGATGCCAGGCAGTCTGAAGTGGGAATGCAGAGCATCTGTTACCTTCCAAAGCCTGACTTGACTACGTCTGCCCAGGGCCAGCTTGGCTGCAGGTCTGCATCTCCTCAGACCCTCACAGCTTCACTTCATGCCTGCCTTTGCTATCTATTTCTCTCTCGTTTTCACAGAATCCCAGGCTGGTTTGAGTTGGAAGGAACCTTAAAGCTCATCCAATTCCAACCCCCTGCCATGGGCAGGGACACCTTCTACTAGACAAGGTTGCTCCAAAGCCCCATTCAACCTGGCCTTGATGGGGCAGACACAGCTTCTCTGGGCAGCCTGTGCCAGCACCTCATCACCCTCATAGGCAAGAACTTCTGCCTCAAATCTCATCTCAGTCTCCCCTTTGTCTGGTTAAAGCCATTCCCCCTTGTCCTGTCCCTACAGGCC
>JANRGW010041494.1:0-23718 GCA_024733675.1 Psilopsiagon aymara | reverse complement strand
GTTCCCTCTATGAGCTTCGGAAGGTGTGGGGCGGAGAGGAGGCGACGGCAGGCTCTGGATCCCCATGTCTAAGCTTGGGGGTAGCATAGAACGGGAACACGCACACATCGACGGGCTCGGGGGCCCCCTCTGTGATCTTGGGGTGGTGTGGGGCGGAGGAGCTTCTGTCGAGGGGTCTCGTGGGCACTTTTGTGCTCTTAGGACCAAGATAGTTGGGGACACAAGCACGACTTTTGTGAGTTTCTGGATGAAGCAGAGCTAGGAGCTTGGGCTTAATGATCGGGGGTGATGGGGTGGAGCTCAGAGCCTTGGAAGTGAGGGGGGATTCAGGAGGATCTTGGGAGCATCTGTGTGAGTTTGGAGGGGGCTGATGGGGTCTCTGGATGCCCTTTGACAATGAGAAGGGAAATATGCATGGGCATTTGTGTCAGCCTGGGGGCTTTAATGGGGCTGAGGGAGGTTCCAGTACCCTGGGGGTGTGGGGGTTGTTGAGCACCCCACTACATTCCTAGGGGAGTGATGTGGGTCTTCTGTGGCCTAAGGTGACTCGGGAGCATTGTTGGGCTGGGGGAAGGTTGCTGTTTGTTTTAACTCAAAGCATGGCTTTAAGGTGCAACGATGGGAAGTGATCGTGCTTCCTCCGAGAGCCTAGAAAGCCTTCCCCATCCCAGCGTGGAGGGGCCCCTTCGTGGCTGGCTGTCACTGAAGGCCAAAGCCATCTTTTGTTCTGCCGTAAGCTGTATCCCGGTGCCCCCAGCGGGGGTTCATGGGGTTGGCTGGCCTGGGGCTCCTCATCTGTGGCCTCCAGAACTTGGTTTTGGCTAAAACTGGTGCAAGTTGCCCTCCTCCATCTGTTGAGGGTCAGTTCAGGGAAAGGTTGTGATTATGAGTCAGTTCACCAGGGGAGTATTTATTTCGGAGAATCACAGAATGGTTTGGGTTGGAAGGGACCTTAAAGCTCATCTTGTTCCAACCCCCTGCCACAGAGAGGAACACTTTCCATTAGACCAGGTTGTTCCAAGCCCTGTTCAACTTGGTCTTGAGCACTCCAGGGATGGGGCAGCCACAGCTTCTCTAGGCACCCTGTGCCAGTGTCTTTCCACCTTCGTAGTAGAAAATTTTTTCCTGAAGTCTAACTCTCACTTCTGTCAGCTTAAAGCCATTCCCCCTTGTCCTGGCTCTATATGCTTGTTAAAAGTCCCTCTCCAGATTTATGAATTGAGGTGTTTGCACTAAATATATGTGTATGTATATATATATTGGCCAGCTCTGCATAGTTTGTATGGAAGTATTCACAGTACATATTGTTAATTTGTCCATGAACAGGTGCTTTGCATCTGAGCTCATAGAGGAGTTCAGAGAGTAATTAAGTAGAAAAATTCCATCTTTGCCTTGCATGTTCAGTGACTTATTTAGGTATTTAAGACTAGGATGTGGTGCCTCAGTGTTCATTAAACAACAGGTAGTTGCCCTGAAGACCACAATCTACAAATGATAGGTACCAGAAGTTTAATTATCTGATGCCATTGAATTTATATTCATTCTCAGATACAGAATAAAAGACTGCTGCTTGTGCCTGGGTAAATATCATTTTAAAACTAGGATCATTTTCATTTTTGTGAGTTTTGATTTGCCGTACCTGGAAATCTGCTGCCTTTCACAACACCTGCGTACCTTCAACACTGACCCCTTTAAACAAAAAGATGTCTTTCATGAAGTCACCCTTCCCCTTTCATATTATCACAAATACTAGCTAATGAACTTTTGAAATACAATTTAGAATTTAGTGAATATTTTAAATAAATGTGAAATTACTTTGATTTAATTGTAGGAAGGCATTTGGGTTTTAGTTTTAATATGTAAAATGCTGGGCAAATGTCTGTCTGTATGGTATCAATTTATTGGGTGTTTTAATGATCAGAATCTGGTTTACAGCGGTGCAGAAATAGCTTAATGACAAACCTCCCCTGCTTATGAAGCTTGTTTTGGAAGGTGTTGACAACTTTATGTCCTAGTCTTCATTTCTAAAATAGCTCCAAGAAACACCTACAGCTTGTAAAAAAGATTCACATGATCTGCTGTCTCAATGTTGATTTGGAATAAAGGAAAGCAACGAAGTTCACTTCAAGTTCTCCAAGTTAATGTAAAAATACTTTATGTATAAATTAACTTGGGCTAAAATGTGAATATGATGAAGAATAAAGAAGGACTGAAGACATAGCTAATATGGGCATGCTTTGCTTGCTGTTGCTTCTGTAGCCATTGTTTGCATTCCACTGCTGATTAAAAATGCTTTGCAGACAAAGCAGCTGAGTTCAGTGAAGAGTAGGAAGCAAACTTTCCCATAAGAATTTATGTAAGAGTGGGAAAATGTGCGTGGAGGATTATATACAGAAATTTGAATACATGAGGACAATGAGATTAAAAATGTGACTTAAAATTTTCAGTGGGAGTGTTCTTGTAACCTCTTTATGACCATAAACACAATCATTTTGGAGTCTTTCTCTGCTGATTTTCTCATTTAATCTTGACTGTGTGATGGAGGATATAAAAACAAGGTAAGGATTAGCTGTTTGGTCAAATTGAGCATTTGAGAGCACTTGGACTGGTTATCCATTGCAGGAAGCCAGCATCTCTTCCACTTGATAGTGAATATCTTGCAGAGATGGTACAAGGAAACACATCAGTTCTTATGAAATAAATTGCTTTGCTAGTGGTTTGTCAGATAACTAACTGAGCTTCTGGGGGTCATCCTTCATGGATGGTGATTATACCTAGATCATGCTTTCTGAGCTCTGGTACTTTCTTGGGTTTTGTCTCCAGTTTTAAAGAAACAGCAGTAGCATCACTGAGTATTGGTTGTTAAGCCCTTAACAACAGTGGAGGCTCCAGTGGGAATAAAAGGTAGACAGAGTTCAAGTACCTGTAACATGCTGACTTTCCTTGTATACTTCAAATGTATTCTTTCTCTATTTCTAGTTGTTTTTCATCCTTAGTCTTAGTTGTGATGCAGGCTGTAGTTTCAAGTCCTTCACACTTGAAATACTAGTAAGATTAAATGAGCCTATATGGTTTACAAAAGTTTGTGTACGTCCAATGCAAGAACAGTATTTAAGAAATACCTTTTTAATTACAATTTCTTTTCAGGCTTGCGTACGAGTAATGTCTATGCTGCAAAGGATTCTTAAGTACTATGTGTCTTAAAACAGCAGGAAAAGCTAAATAATTTTCAGGACTCTGATCATAAACACTCTAACCAACCAAATCTGGGTTTGATGTTTGCTGAAGTACAATGCGGTAATGAGACTGTGTGAATAAAATAGAGAAATGATTGTCATCTGCCCCTTGCAAAACCTGTAATTTTGCTTAGGTAGATGCCACCATTACAAAAGGCATGACTGTGTTGCTGCTGGCACTAAGGGGTTGGGAATGAAGAACCTTCAAATGACAGAGCTCCCTTTAAAGGATGGGCAGCTTAATTAGTAAAGGATATAATGCTAACTGTATAAAGTGTAACATCAACAACTGCTCAGACCCCTAAGAAAAGGAGAGGGTTATGCAGTGCTACTGCATGCAAATGCTTTCATAGCCTTCCGAGATACGCCTTCTCATGTGTAGGGCTTCAGCACTCTAAAACTTCTTTTGAAGCCGTTAATGTTTGCTAGCCTGTGCTGGGCTTCCAAGTTCTTGGTTATCTGAAATTGCATCTGGCTGACCACACCCCCTCATTCACCATGCGATGTTGTATGTGTTGATGTTCTAGAATGAGTCTGCAGATTTTAAATGCAGAAAACGCGGAAAACGGAGGGAACGTCAAGGATGACCTCACGGCGGAAGATAGTGGCTTTTTCTTCGCACCACCGGAACCTACAGGGAGACCTTCCATTCTACGCCTGTCCCAGAAAGAGAACTTGCCACCAAAAAGCGTGGCAAAAGCTATGAAGGTGAAGTTCTGCTTTTATATTGATTACATTCTTTCTTCTCCTATGATCTCTGCTACTGAATGCAGATATTATTTGGAGCTTGAAAGTACTGTGGCATTCATGTTCTTCCTTCCCTTCCTCCTCCTCCCTCCCCCTTCTTAAAGGTAACCTTTCAGACTCCTCTACGAGATCCTCAGACTCGACAAATCATAAGTCCTACTATGACAGACAAACTTGAGACTACTTTTACACTTGATTGCAGTGAAGACATGGTGGATGATGTTTTGTCTACATCCATCAATGCTGAGTAAGTAATGTAGTTGCTCCTAGAAGTATTAGCAATGTGGGATGTGCTTAAGTTAATTTTTCCCCATTATAAACCTGTATAGTTAAAATGTAATCTTGTATTTTATAACAAGATGTAAACTGCGCAGAAGGACCAAAATTAATGCTGGCTTTGATACACAAACTCTTTGAGAGAGAATTTTCTTAAAAGTAGTGACAATTGTCTTGGTGGTTATGTTGGATACTGAAATCTTTCTAACTCCCCAGTAACTGACTTTTGACATGGATAAACAGTTTGAGAAAAGAGACACATTAGGCAGAGAATACAAAGCTGTTTCCCACAGTAAGGTTTTCATGTGATACTGCAACTGTTCTGAAGCTAATCCTTAAAGCTAAACCTTAAAATTTCTTCTCTTGCATGTACAGTTTTCTCTTGTATCTTAAGGAAAAAAGTCTCTTCTGAATTGACACCTTGAGTCAATGAGTATTAACATTAAAGAAAATCTAGCAACACAAAGTAAAGATAACATCAATCCCAAGTATGAACAAGTTTGTGCACCTTTATAGTATCGCAGCCTGAATCTCAAAGTGGCTCATGGGAGCTGTCTAGAGGAGAACATGAAGTCTGCAGTGTCCCAGTGTGGGGTTTTGCAAATCTGCTTTAGTAGAAATAGTGTTATAATTGTACATTAATACAGTAATAGTGTTACTTAATAGGTTTCAATGTCTTTCAGTGGTTTCAGTGTTACTGACTTTTTTTAGCCCCTTTTTAACCTGTATAAACATCTGATCCCTGTAATTCCCAGTGGCAAGGAGTCTCAGATCTTAGCCTTGTCTTCTGCAAAAGAGAAAGCTTTGGTGATTTGGTTTTCAGCTATCAAATACTTTAATTTGACCCCATTCTTGGCTTTGGGAGGGGAAGAAGGGAAGAACATTAAAGAACACTTAAATGTTCCTTAACTGTATAGATTTGCTTCAACTGTTAACTTACGTGTATTTTAGAAAAGTATTGAGCTAGTCACCACGATTACTTAATTGCATTTATGCCCTGAACTTCTTGCTTGCCTAAATAAAGATTTAATACATGTAAAGTTCAAGTGAGTTAAAAGGGCTAGCAGAGAATTGATTTTAGTTACGGCATAATTACATGACAAGACATTGCTTTTAGTGTACACATCCTTTCTACTTTTAAAATGCAAGAATTTGTAGCACATAAGCTGCACAACTGGGTGCTGCTGAAGGGTGTCACTTCAGACGTAAGTAATTAAAATTTCAATCAGGTGTTTCGCTCTTGACTGGCATTTATTAGGTTAAACACTGGAGGAGAATGGGAGGGGCTTGATTAGTTGAAGGAGCCTGGGGCTGAACTATTGCAGGGAAGGGGCACTCAAACCGGGTGAGAATAACTTCCTGAACTCTTTACCTTTGCTTTTGCTTTTGGGTTTATGAAAGTGGTGTTTTTAGTGAGTTGGTTTTAATCGTGTTCTTTTCTACAGCAGATATGGGTGGCATGTAAGAATAATAACTTTAATAACTGTACGAAGGGACAAAACAATGAGAGGAAATCCTGTTGCAGGAAGTAATGGCTTAACTCTCTGTAGTCTGAGGCTAAGCCTTGGAAGTTGAGTAGAGTTTGGGGAATAAAGGGGGAAGCAATAACTTGTAGAATACTCAGCTGTAGTGAGTACACAAACCTTTTCTTTAACCTGTTTCTTCTGCTAGAGGATCCCTAACTGGAGAAGTATTTTCTTATGTACCACTTTGCTCTTCAGTTTTGCTGTTGTGCAGCGTTTAGAGTGCCTGAAGTTCAGGTTTTGTTTTTGTATGTAGGCCCTCCCAAATGAAATGCTGGTGCATGTTTTCAGGGGAAAAAATATCTGGCAGAATCACCAGACAGAGTAATGACTAGAATGGGAGAAGCTGAATAATGTCTCAGTTTGGTTGTAGACTTGTGAATCTGACATGACTCACAGAGGAATCTGCATGAAGATGTACTAGTTGTGCCTGTGTTTGAGCTGCTTATTGTTAATAGCTCTTCCTAACCAATGTTTATTTCACTGTCTAGTGAAGCTGGAAGTGTCCATATGCTGTAGTGGGTAGAGCAGTCTCCAGTGATGACTGATAGAAGCTAACACAGCTGTGTAGAACAGATAGCTTAAGAATACTGACTAACTTCAAGGATTGATCTCCCTATAGTTCATGTGTACCGGAGCTCATAACTTCTGACTATTCAAATGGCAACTGAATTTTTGCTGTTACATCCTTTTGCTGTCTGCTGCCTTATGTCAAATAACCCCAGATTACTCTGAGCATGCAAGTGTCTGTCTAAAAATGATTTGAAATGACGCCTAAAAATAGCTGTAGTATGTGTGATATCTTTTTTTTTTCTTAAATGCAGCACATGTCAACAAAAGACTGAAGCTGAAGCAGACAGTACAGTGATAAACAAACAAATGCCAGAGAAGGTCGATGCAGCTCCTTACCCAGATGATGAGATGCCAGTGAAGAGTCGAGGTTCCTACAATCTTGATTTTGATAACTTAAATGACATCAATCCTTTTCAAAGTTCAGCACAGTTGCAACATTCTCCTGGAAAGCTGCAGAAGTCTCCTCCTGTGAAAGTATCTTGCAGCCCTGAGAAAACTCCTGAAAAAAGTAGTGGTTCTCCTATGCTGGATGATACAACTCCTTTGGATTCAACCACAGCAAGTACAGAGCGCTCAAGTGAAGAGGAGAAGACTCTTGTATCTGGAAAAGAATCTCCATTGAGACAGCTGGTGTCTGACAAGCCCACGCTACTGCCTAAGCAAGCAATCAGTGATGCTGTGCAGGATGTGAAGTCTGTTTCCACAGATGTGAGCCAAACTGGTAAATCAGTGGGAATAGCAGATACACCTACACCTGTGGCCTTCTCTGGCAGCTTAGGTCCCAGTAGTTCTGACATCACAAATTCTTCCAAAAGTGGGGAATCAAAACTCCAGAATGTTTCAGTAGCAGAAAAAGCCTCTGCAGAAGAGCTGGCTATCTCCAAAGAGGAACCTGCAGAAAAGTCTGATGTCATCAAGGCTGGACCAGTAAAACTGGAATTTGACTTTGACAATACCACTGCTAGAAAGCCACCTCCTAAGAAGCTAGGTAAAAGACCTGGAATTAAGCCACCTTCCAGAAAAATTCCTATCACCAAGCCAAAAACTGAGAATACTGAAGTACAAAATGAAAGTAATGTGGAAGATGAAATCCCTGTTCCTAAAGCATCTTATAAGGTTGACTGGGACAAACTTGATGATCCAAACTTTAATCCCTTTGGAGGGGGTGCTAAAATTTCCACCTCACCTGAGTGTTCTGAACCTAGCCCTCAGAAAGCTCACTTGCAAGAGGAGCAGGATAGTACCTTTTCAGAAAGGGAGCCTCTTCTGTTGGAGCAAGATAACAGACCAAGTACCAGTGAAGCTCTTGAGAAAAGAGAACCCCAAAATCTGTAAGTAAATGCATAGCTCAATGTAGAAGCACCTTGAACTCATGTGATGGAAAGATAGATGGTGTCTCTAACTGGTTGATTCTTACCTCTTTCCTTCCCATGAGGTTGGCTGAGTCTGTTGCACATTGTGATCTTTAACACAGCATGTTGCAACAGCAAAAATCACACTGGGGAAACCATCTCAAGATGGCTAGCTCTGGACAAAAGGTGTTCTTAAACCTGGGGGAATGGGGGGAGTAGGCTTATATAGGAGGACTTTTAGTGCCTTGGTCAAGTGGCTCTTCCCACTTCTGCAAGATCAAAGTAAAACATGGAGAATTGGGTGACTGCTGCTGCCTTTAAAAAAGAGGCAAGAAGCGATGCTGTAGATCATGCAGCATGTTGGGAGACTAGGCAATTCTGTTCTCTTCTGAAGTGCTGTTTCTTCTCTGCATGTTCTTGATACTTGAATGCTGGCACGTGTTCGTTTGACAGAAATGTTTGCTCTTTTGCTCTGTGTAACATGATCAGTTACTGTTTACCAAAGTGAAAAGTTAAGTTTGTGCTGTCAGCAGTAAATAAGGTGTTGTCTTTTTCTGCGTTTTACACCAAAAATCACTGCATTGCTTTGGACAGAGTAGCAGGCTGCTTGTGAGTCTGTTCTTAATTAAACAAAAACCTTATCTTTAATAAAAAAATAACTTGACAAATGGAAATAAGAGAACAGTGTTAAGTGGGCAGGACTACGTGGTGTTGCTGTGACTTTCTGCTTCACAGGTAACACTGCTTCTGGTGGTGAGAGAGCCTTCTGTCATTTGTCACTAGGCAAGGCAGTTGAATTTACATCCCCACCCTCTGTAAAGCTTCCTGTACCTTGTCAGAAGAAACTCTCAAAGAGGCTTCATTCAGTGCTTCAGTATGTGTTTGTGAATGCAGAATTCAGAACTGCCTGTCTGACTTGGATTTTGGTTTTTGGTTTTTTTTTTTTTTCTGTAGGGAAAGCAGCAAACAGAGTGTGGTAAAAGACAAATCAAGAACTCAAGAGGACGAGCCAAGAGTTCAAGCAGAAGCTGAACTTCCAGGAGAGAGCGCCGTGGTAAGGTGTATAGGAAAGATGGCCAGTTCTTTAAAGAGTTTTTCCTTGAAACAGAGTTCTTAGGCAAAGTATCAAACATTGGTTTGGCAAAGTTAAGTCAAAGAATTAGTGTGTTTATGCATCTTCAGCAGCTCTGAATATCAACTGTGCAGACCTGTCTTTTGAAGGTAACATCAGAGACAGCCAAATTGGTAATTTGGAATTTAGTATCTTTTTTGATCAGCAGTCACATATAAGGACAAATACAAGGGTGTGGATGCTAAAAAAGCAACTCCTGTATAATACAAGCTGTACTCAGTGTTGGTAGTTTACTTTCTGTGCCTGTGAACTCTTGGTTTATTATGCTGGCTACCCAGCTAGATTATGCCAAACCAATTTGATCATTGTGTCTTTAATCATTACTTTAACAGTGAAAAGGATTATGTTTTTTTCTCATCAGGAGAAGCAAGTACGCCCATGTAAAATGTCTCCAGCTAATGTCCTCTCTCAAGACAATTTGATTTCTGCTGACAGTGGAAAAAAGTCAGTGTCTGCAGAAGAAATTAAGCCTAGTTCCCAGAGAACTGAAATAATAGCAGATGAGCAGACAGCTAATGCTGAACCCGAAGAGACCTTCAGACCATCATCGGAAGGTAAAAGCATTTCTTTAAAACAGACAGAAAAGATAGTGTTACAGGAACTCCTGTGTATATATTTCTCTACTTCAATTTTGACATTGATTATACTTTGTCTTTCATTTTGCCCTTCTGAAAGGACTGTAAAACCTACAATGACTAGTGGGAAAATATATCTAGATGTATTTCTGACTTTGGATTAAGCCAAATTGAAATAGCTGGCTATTGGCATTTGGCTGCCTGGAAGGATGACATTTAGGCTGATAGAAAGTCTTCTAAGAGTGTGGTGGCAGTTCTCTGTGCTGAAAAAATGCTTCTTTAAAATCACTGCTACTATTAAGGGCTTTCTAAATGGAGTGTGCTACAACTATGCAACTAATGCCCTGTGTTTGGGAGTCTTGTAGATTGCTGCAGGCCTTCACACTGCTTGAATACTGATTTCACATTGCAGCGTGGATGGTCTTTCTGCACTTGAGTGCCTGTGTTGAAAGCTTACTCTGTAGCTGTGACTTAACCACCTGGAAGGGTTATTCCTTGCAGGAGTACTTTGCGGAAGGATGAGCAAATGGTTTGACTGCAGTGCAATCTGTCACTTATCTTAATATTAGACTGAAATTGTTATGTTGAGAAATGGCTGTAACTTCATTGTTTACATCTGAGCTGTGTGCTAATTCTAATGGTGAGATTGCCAATCTTCCTTTTTTTTTTTCTTATGAGATGTTGTGTAAAAGAGTAGATTATCTGAGTGCTTGCCACTTTAAGCATAGAACAACAGAAGCTGAACTGTGCAAACGTTACATATTCTTTACAGGTATTTGGAAACAAATGGAAGCTGTAAGATCTTAATCTTTGGCTGACTTAATTTTTCATGTCTATAGAGGAATACAGTATTTTTAATAAATTAATTTTTCATGTCTATAGAGGAATACAGTATTTTTAACAAATGAAAAACTAGAACTCATGAGAATGAGAGCAGGGATTTATTTCCTTTATACACATACCTATTTGTCTTACAGTGAAGCACCCACAGACAGAAACAATGTGACAGTATTGCATCTTCACTGTATCACTTTTTTCTTTTCCAGTTCTAGGTATGGACATAGAAATAGACTATCTGGAACAGTTTGGGACTTCATCAGTAAGTATGACATTGAAATGTTTTATTTGCTTCTCTAGCAGAGGGGAGAGAAGAGGAAAATGAAATTGTCAAACCTTAAATATTTCCATGAAATAACTTTACTTTGAACTTAGGCACAGAAGTACAGGTTCCATTCCAAAGGATTGTGTTGGCAGTGCTGGGCAGGAGGTGGGGGTGGAAGGAAGTGTAGTTATTGGCAATTCAGCTAAGTATCAGAGGTCTTTTTGGTTTCAGTTTGCAAATGTGCTCTTTCTCTTTAATAGTGCTGAAACAGATGGATGATGTTTCGTCTCTGGTTGCCAAAACTGCAAGGACATAGCACTTTGTGCAAGAGCATTGTTTTGAAAATGCTCTTTTCTAAGCTCTTTTTGTTTTATGGGCAGTTACTAGAAATCTGTCTCCAACTTGGGCATGTAATGTTTTGATCAGTTCATCTTAGTTACTCATTTGGTCCAGAAGTGGCTCTGATGGTACAGTGAATACACTGGATTGAAATTCTTTTTTGATCATGCTGTGTTTGGCCTTACTGTTGTAAGAGCAAAGACAGAGGATGGCATACACTGCTCATTCAGCTTACAATACTGCCTTTTCCTTTCAGTGCCTTTTGCTGGTTTTGAATAGTTCATAAATGTTTGCCCTTTTGGTTCTGTCTGTGAGCAGATTGAGTTCATTTGATGTTACATAAGGACTTAAGCATGTGGGCACTGAGTTCTCTTATGTAATTTTTCTCCTGAGAACAATGCTCTGACCACTGAAGAATAGGCTTCCCTCTCTCCAGAGGACTGTTTGTGTGTGTGTGTGGGATGTATGTTATGCTATGAGGCAGCGTATCTGCCAGTTTATGTCTCTTTCCCCTCAGTTCAAAGAGTCTGCCTTAAGGAAACAATCACTTTATCTGAAGTTTGACCCTCTATTGAGAGACAGTCCAAGAAAACAGATTTCTGCTACTCTTGGGAAAAATACAAATATCAAAACTGATCCTCTTCAGCATGGGTAGGTATTGACCTGATCAAGACTAGTGCATAAATCATTTAGATTAGAAAAGACACTTAAGATCGTGTCCAGTCCTTAACCCAGCACTGCGAAGGCCACCACTAAACCATTTCACTAAAGGCCTCATCTATGTTTCTTTTAAATGCTCCCAGGGATGGTGATTCAACCACTTCCCTGAGCAGCCTGTTTCAGTGCTTGACAACTATTTTGTAGAAAACCTGTCTCCTAATATCCAATCTAAACCTCCCCTGATGCAACTTGAGGCCATTTCCTCTTGTGCTGTCACTCATTACTTAGCAGAAGGGACTGACCCCACATTGCTACAACCTTTTTGCAGCTAGTTGCAGAGAGTGATAAGGTCCCTCCTGAGTCTCCTTTTCTCCAGGCTAAAACAACCCTAGTTCCCTCAGCTGCTTCTTATAAGATTTGTGCTCCAGACTATTTACGAGCTTCAAGTCTTGTAGCGAGGGGCCCAAAACTGAACGCAGTATTTGAGGTGTGGCCTCACCAGTGCTGAGTACGGGGGATAATCTCTTCCCTGACCCTGCTGACCACACTACTGCTGGTGCAAGAGCTTTACAAAACCAGGCAGGACTTAAACATAATGGTGTATGTTTGTTTATTTTTAGTCCTGTTGCTGATTCAAGTAAATTGCTTGAGAAAGCTGAGAAGCCTGCAGTGAGTCTTCAAAATGAAGACAAACCAAAAGGAATAGATCTTCTGGCAACATTTACAACTTCTGTAAGGGTGTCTGAAATGGGTTTCATGTTGATATTTTGGGAAAGGGATGGAGACTAGTTACTGGACTTTTACATAGATATTTGAAGGATTGCAGAATATTTAATGCTTATTTAAACTGTTACCTTTAAAACCAGGTTAGATACTTGTATCAGAATTTAACTTTTTTATTAGACTTTAGTAGTAAAAATACAGCCTACAATTTATAGTTTGAAAAGCCTTTTATAAAGAGATCAGCACACAGCAGTTCATCCTGAAAATGGTGTCATTTTTCTATTACTGCTTGGGAACATTGTGGTGTCATCTGCTTTTGTTTCTGATAGCTGTAATTGCTGGATAGCAGTTTGTTATACCTTAGAGATGACTACAATGGTTGTAAAAGATACCTACAAAATAAGAAAGTTATGGTAACACAGTTATGGAGGTATTTTGGAAGTTTAAATAAAATATGTTGACTTAAGCTGCATGTAGATTATTCAGTGTTATCAATGGCATGAAAGTAAGAATTTATTAAAACTCTTACATCTCCTTTCCTCTCCTCACAGGACACAGGTCCCTTAATACCACATGCCCTGACTGGTGATGATCCTTCACTCCCTTTTGCTGCTTCCACAAACACTGCAGTGGCTGCTATTATAGATGTGCTAAAATACAGCCAAAAAGACATGGATGCAGCTGTTGAACTGGTGAAGAGAGAGGTATGGTTACCCTTCCACAGCAAAACTATGCGTAGTCCTGAAAGTATCTTTTGTTTTTACTATCTGGTATAAATCTCTATACTTGGTAATTCTTCTGTCATACTTGACATAAGCATCTCTTTCAGAAAATTTTGGTGTGCACTTGGTAGGAGCAGCATGTATAGAATCATAGAATCAGAGAATAGTTTGGGTTAGAAAGGACCTCAAAGTTTATCTGCTTCCAACCTCTCTGCCATGGGCAGGATGCCTCATGCATGGAGACCTCAGAGCAGCCTTCCAGTATCTGAAGGGGGGCTATAGGGATGCTGGGGAGGAACTCTTCATTTTAGGGGCTGTAGTGAGAGGACAAGGAGTAGTGGGTTCAGACTTAAACAGGGTAAGTTTAGATTGGATATGAGGAAGAAATTCTTTAAGGGTGTTCAGGCACTGGAATGGGTTGCCCAGGGAAGTTGTGAATGCTCTGTTGCTGGCGGTGTTCAAGGCCAGGTTGGACATAGCCTTGGGTGATATGGTTTAGTGTGAGGTGTCCCTGCCCATGGCAGGGGGGTTGGAACTGGATGATCTTAAGGTTCTTTCCAACCCTAACTATTCTATGATTCTATGTTGCCCAAGGCTCTGTCCAGCCTGGCCTTGAATATTGCCAGGGATGGAGCATTCACAACTTGTTTGGGCAACCTGTTCTGGAACTCTTCAGAGGCAATACCTAGGGAAATATGGTAGGTAAACTTCACTGTAAGTCAGGTTCTGCTTTAGAACTGGGTAGTACTAAAAAACATCTGTTACCAGATGGAATGGCTAGGCTTAGTATCAGTGAGCTGAATGCTCTTTTTTAAACTAGACAGAAAATATCTCTCTTTGCCAGTAAGCGGGAAAAGCTTCTTGTGTAATTATTTCCTTAAATTAAGGTAAAACTAATGCCAATTCAGTGCATTGATCTCTGTCCAGCTGATAAAATACTGATGAGATCTGGAGCTCACTCTGGAGGAGAAAAACTGTAGTGGAGGAGAGAGGAGTAGTTAATGGGATTTCAAGCCCTTTCTGTGTACTACAGAAATTGCTTTTGAACCTGCATCATCTTAGTGATGCAAGAAGAGTTAATGTATCTACTCACTTCAAAAATTGGAGTACTTGATTATGTCTTCTGAGTTTTGTAACCTTAAAATGATGATGTAAGAGGAGTATGTAAGCATAAGTGTCCTTAAAGCTAGTTGTGACACTTCAAAATTAACTTAAGAAGGAAGTGGATCATCTAGAGTTCCTGAGTAGTTATACCGCAGGCATAGTGGCACTGAGGATACCAAATGAACTGTGATGAGTTGCTGTTTAAGTTATTCATTCTCTTTAGAGTACAACCGTATGAGCTTCTCCAGGAGTAACTTTTGCTTTGTCATTTAGGAAGACACTTTTACCCACCATATTGTCTATTACAGAAAAACAAGTGTGCCTTTGACAAGTCTTAGTGCATTGATCTAAAATGAAGAATTTCTATAATAACAGGGGGTAGAGCTTGTAATATCTTAAAATTGATGCTCTAATCTCTTATTTCAAAGAACATGTTTTAAGCATGCAAACATAGCTGTAGCAAGACAGGCATGATGGGTTACCTCCAGCTGTGTGTCGCTTCAATAGAAACCTTTGCTGTTTAACCTGAAAGGAAGACAGGCCAAATTATAAGATTACTTTTTTTGGTAAAACAACCTCAGACTGGAAGAAGAGGTGGGGGGGAAACCCTAACTTTTTCTTCTGGGCAAATACAGCACTACATGGAAGCATGCTTTTTTGTGTCACTGAACCATTTCTGTTGAGTTTGCAAATGACAGCTTCTAACCTCTTTCTACTTTCACATACCTTTGCTTTTGTAACATTTGTTTCTGCTCTAAATATTGCTAATTCTTTCTTTTTATGTTTGTACACTCTTTTTTTACTTTGTCGCGCTTCCTGTCATCTGAAATGTTGCAGTCCAGTTAGAATGAATTGAACTATTGAAAATCAGTGCACTACAGTGGACTGTGCAACTGTCAAGGGCAAATCAGCAGTAATCATGTGCTCTCACCTTCTTTTGTTTGAAATTCCAGGTTGTTTGGCATATTTTGGGCCTCTGTCATTGAAGCCCTCCCACTGCAGTCAGCTATCAGTGTTACAGTTCTTAATAGAAACTCTAAGACAGAATTAAATGTGTGGAATTCGCGCAAGCATTTAGCAGAGTGCTTATACTGCTCAATACTGTTCTGATTTAGTTCAGCTGATGTGAAATAGATGTAGTTATTCTTTTATGAAGGCAAAGGCCTTTAAATTTGGAAATATGGTAGGGGGATGATTGAATGTTTAATATAAATGACTCCAAACAGCAATTTGATTTTGACTGGAATAGATATCTGGTATTTGTGCTTTCCTATGTTAAGACTGGCAGATTTGTGTGGCTTTTTTTTTTTTTACTCTACCTTATAAATATTACTTCAAGGGAACATAACTGACAAAGGAACAGTGATCTAGATGCATGAGGAGTGAGAGGTTGTCTGAATTGGCTCTGATCTTGCCATTTGGAGAGGTATTAGTAACATTGAGTGGAATCATATATGCAAAATCTCCTCATCAGTCTGTCTTATTTAACTTATATTTGTAATGAAACAATTTTGATCATGTTAAGCAGTTAGAACTTTTTCTGCATATCAGGTTTTAAGTGTACCTAATCTGCCCTTTAGACTGCTTGGAGTATGAAGTCTTGTATCTCTTCCTGTGCAAGAAATAAAGGTCTACTTTTTCCCCTCAAAGGTTCAAGAGAAACAGTTGGAGGTTCAGGAATGGAAAAGGAAGTATGACAAGCTTCATATGGAATACAAGGAAATGGGGTATGAATATGTCCTGGCTTTTATATCTTTTATATCTACTCATTTATTCCAGCTGATTTTTCTGACTTATGTTCAATATTTCTTTCATGTTTCTAGAAGAATAGTTGCTGAGTTTGAAAATACCATAACACAAATCATGGGTAAGTTCTGTATTTAAAGTTTGAATGGCTTGTGGGGGCAGGGGCATGCTTA
Organism: Psilopsiagon aymara; assembly: GCA_024733675.1. Taxonomy (NCBI): domain Eukaryota; kingdom Metazoa; phylum Chordata; class Aves; order Psittaciformes; family Psittacidae; genus Psilopsiagon; species Psilopsiagon aymara. The sequence continues at coordinate 7,735 of JANRGW010041494.1, read as the reverse complement.
GCCTAAAGTTAATAGTTGAAGTTGCTACTCTTTCTCTTCTGATAACATTAATGTTTCAGGTGCTTCCGGAGTGTCAGGTTGCAGGCAGAGTAGCTAGAGTTAATCCTTTATGTATGTATATACATGATATCACTTGGTAGGTAATGATGACTTCCTGAATCAGGCATGAGCACATCTAGCTTGTTCTCCAGTGGAGTGTTTATTAAAACTGGCAGATCCAGTTGTCTGCATTTTGAGTTTAGCTGTTTATGATCTGCCTTCATGTAGGTGATGTCAGTAGTCAAGTTTGTGGCTGCAAACCTAGGAAGACCTGCAGTGAAACTTGTATAGGTTTATTCTCCTAAATCAAAGCTGAACAGCCAAATCTGTGTCTTGCTTAAATTTAGTTCTTTAAGGAGACTGAATAATACATCAGCTTTTTTTTGCTTCTTTAAGCCTATGGAAAACATAGCTCAGGTGTGTTAACAAAAATCTCCTGAAAGAGTTTGCTGTGCTAGTTTAGCTTGTTGCACCAGTCTCCAGGACTTCCAGCTGTTGTGTATACTGAATGAAAACAAATGTCTTCAGATTCCTTCTATCACATTTGAAGCTCCTGTTATGGTAAACTCAGGTGTAGTATCTCGACTACATTGCATGAGAAACAATGCTTTGGGCAAATACCTTACAATTAGTGGTTGTTGGGCAGTACTGTGTAGCATATAAAGACAATATGACTGCTTCCTTAAAGGCAAAGATGTGTTTTCCTTTCAGAGGAAAGGCTATGGAACCCTTTTTTGCTGAAAAGGAAGAATTAAAGGTGGGGGGGTTATCTGTCTGTACTATGGAACTAGATGTATGCTAATGCAATGACTACAATGAGTTAACTCCAATTTCTTTAGAGGATGCTCAGAAGCAGAAGGAAACCTCAAGTAAAGAAATGCAGAGGATAGTGGAAGAGAAGGAGCAAGTTATTTCAGATCTGAACTCCATGGAGAAGTCTTTCTCTGAACTCTTCAAACGATTTGAAAAACAGAAAGAAGTGCTAGAGGGTTACCGCAAAGTAAGATGCCATAATGCAAATCCCGTCCTTCCTAGATAAATGAAACTTAGTGGAGAGGAAGTGATGCATTTCTAGAGCAGTCATTAATTAGCTAGTATAGGCACTACCTGTAAAACCAGGTGCCAAGTTGTTGTTTGTGTAAAGACATTAAAGATTACTGGTTTGTTTTTAGTGGCTGGCCTAAAGTATGATGATGATCTCTGTTAGAAGCCAAAGTTTCTTCAAACAGAAGAAATTGTATGCATTTGTACAACTTTTTTTTGCAACAGACTTGAAACACTCTCACATAGCAACTGCTGCATAAGGGCAGCTTGTTTCCCCTACACGTTGATTGGATGCTGAGGAGGATTTACCATTACCAGTCAAAATGATAAGAGTTTTGTTGGGTGTTCTTTGGCTTAAAAAACCTCCCCAAACCCAGTAAGTAAAGTCAGGCCTTCATTCTGCAGCATCTTCAGAGTAGCAATTAAGATGTGGTTTCTTATTGCATGAAATGCATAAAAACTGATCCAGTCAGTGTTTAAAAATGCCTTTGAAGTTTTTCCCCTCAGTTATCCTTCTAAAGTTTCCTATTTACTTAGGCTTGGAACTAGCCTTTTACATGTTCTGTGGCAATCTGCGCTTGAGAAATAGGCCTGATGTCTGTATTACAACTTAAGTTTCTGCTTCACTAATAAATGTCGCACTTGCTTCATCTTGTCTCCAGCTCTTCACCCTAAATTCATAAGACGTTTCCTTAGCACTGAGTTAATGAGTCACTTGAGAACACTTGCTAAATTCAAGAGCTGGAATTAGTAGGTTGTCTTAGCACTTGTTTCAAACAGTTCAACTTGCTGTCATTATAGCTAATACAATAAGGTGTCATAGTGTCTATGTACCAATGTAACTTTCCTGTTGTTAATGGGTACATTTACATCAGTGTCCAAAGCTTGAATCTTTCTTTGTGTTCTCCGAAGTAGTTGGATTTCAACCTATTCATGGGACAATTGCAAGCTAAGACAGGAGCTCATTTCCTTCTTTAAACCTGATCTCTTCCTCTCCAGCCTCCAAACCCCCCCCCAAAATAAGCAAAACTGATTAGTGACCTTAGTTTCGGTAGCATTTTAAGTTTTTAAATTTTGCTACTAAACAAATAGTGTATTCGGAGGGAAATGGGGTAAATAAATCTTCACAAAGTTAAGATAGTTGAAAGCGGGAGCTTTGTTTCTGTGTCGGTCTGTGGGGCTTTCACAGCTATTCCTGTTATTCTGATGAGCAAATACAAATACTGACACTGGTGTAGTCACGTAGCCCATTTGTGGACAGACTTCTATCTACTAGCACATAAAAACCTAACTAAGGTTCTTGGATTTTGGGACAGAATGAAGAAGCTCTGAAAAAATGTGCTGAAGAATATCTGGCTAGAATTAAAAAAGAGGAGCAGAGGTATCAGGCACTAAAGGCACATGCAGAAGAAAAGCTGCTTCAGTAAGTACCATGTCAAGAAGCCAGGTACTGGGAGAGAAGTACATGGTTTTCACACCTGTTGCAAAATATTGTTCATTATTACCAAAACTTGGCTTAAACATTTTTAGTTTGGGGATGAATCCAAACTGTGATTCTATGAACTTTTGCTCTGCTGTCTGGAGGGGATATAAACACCCTCTTGCTTCTGTTTCAGAGCAAATGAGGAAATTGCCCAGGTACGAAACAAAGCTAAATTAGAGACTACAGCACTACAAGCTAGTCTCCGCAAAGAACAAATGAAAAATCAGACTTTAGAGGGGAACCTTGAGCAAAAGGTAAGTCAAAATGCCGTAGGTGAATTTCTTCAGTGTATTGCCTTAAGACTAACTAGATCAAGAATTACCTTGTGCTGGCGCTAGAAATAGCCATGCTAACCATGCTAGTTTTGATGGCTGCTGGGAAATAGACATTGAAACTTAAAGCACAACTCTGTGTCAAAACTCATCTATATGTTTAAATTTTATTTGCTTTCTGAAAAGGATTTGTTCCCATAGGTGAGTTGCAGAAGTGATCAATCCAGGCTACTGCGGGGAGGTTATCTCAACTATTAAAGGAGATAGCAATCTAAAACTTAAGCATGTCCTGGAGCAGTATGTAGGAATAAATCTTACTGTCTGTTCAGCTTATTCATAAGCATGGTTTGTAAGCTATTGGCATTAGTGCAGACTTGCCTTGACTGAACTCTTTCAGTATTGTTCAGGACATTAATCCTTGTATTTCATAATCCTTATATTTGATATTGTTTCATATTACGTGGATCAAGTCTTCAAACATTTTTTAAAAGCAGATCAGTTTCCTTTGTTAGAAGCCTTCAGAGGCAAAAGCTTTGAGGTTTAAAAGTCACATTGCTGGAATTGGATGCTATTAGTTTCACTGCATCACAATTGTATCTTTGCCAGCATCAAAGACACAGAATGCTGATGCATTCCTGTTAGGGAAAAGCCCTGTACTGGTGTTCATCTTCAGGCTTATGGCTAAGGTTTGCATAGCTAAGGCAGCAGTAGGCCTGTAGCTGGAGAGGTGAGACAAGCCATTTAGCACAGAACTAGTTTTGTTCCTGTTTAAATACAGTGTCATTTTATGTTAAGCACACTTATTAAAATTGTTTGACCATGTGAGAAATTATACAAATGGTAAACTATTGCCACACATCAGTAAAAGTATAAAAGCATCATCCTACAGAGTTTTCTGTCTTGTGAAGATTAAAATCTAAATTGTCACTGTCTTGAATTTCAGTGTGTCTAACAAAGTCTGAGTCTGAAAAATTTTTTTTGATCAGTTGGTCTCCATGTATCATGGGGAAAGGCCATGGAAGATGTAGAGACAGTATAGTGGATGCTGGCTCATTTCCTGAGTCTCCTGAATGTGACCTTCTGCAAAGTAGACTGTACTTTAGAGTCCACTTTATTAGCATATAAATGGACTTCTGTAATTTGGCAGATGTGACTTGTTGCAACTCCCTGTAATACCTGAAACTCACTTTTTTCCTGTCTTTTACAGATTAAAGAAAATGATGAACTACTGAAACTCTGTGATGACTTGATCTTGAAGATGAAAAAAGATTGATAGCTTAACTGTCACATATATATGTGTAGTATCTCAGCTTCCTGTCTTCTGTGTTCACTCACTTTTTAATTATGTATGTGGGGAGAAAATAAAAGTCTTGATTTGCACTTGTCTTTCATGTATCTTTTGTAGAAAATGTTAATAAACTAAAGTTCAGTTGCTGCTTCCAGTACATAGTGGTGTCTTGCATAACATTTTTTTCCCTTGAGCAACATATAAAACTTTAAATCATCTCACCCTTGCTCTTTTCCCTGGGTAAGAAAATGGGGACCCTGTACTCATGACCTGGCTTTGTTGGTGAAGGTCAGTATGGGCCATATATCTATTTTGCACTTCCTGCTCTCTTGCTTAAAACGCTTCAGAGTCACAAGATTGTGGTAAAACATGACCTTGTAGAAATCCTGTGAAGTATTTAGGGATGTAACAAAATACTGGAACCTCAGCATTTTAGTCAGCTGGTACTACTACAAGATAAATAGCAGGACAAATTTCTTGCTGTTCTGATTTTTCTTTAGTGTTAGTCTGTCTGAAGCTATTTGACTTTCCAGTCTCTGGTCAAAAGCTCCCTGCCACTTGTCTGTAATAGAAAGCCTTGAGTGATATTGTAGGCTGCAGGTCACAGGTTGTGATGAAGTCAGCTTTAATTAGGACAGTAGCAGACATCTCAGATCAGCTGTTGTTACCTAACAGCCATTAACAAGATTGCCTCATTGCCAGCTACAGCTTTTTATTGCTACTACTACTGGGAGGTCATTCCCTCACTTGCCTGACCAGTAGCTGTGTCTTGCTCTCAGAAGGGCTGTTGCTGCTGGGTGTGCTCTCACCTGTACTTGGAGCTCTTCCCTTACATGTAAGGGTAATCTGCCAGGGTGGGTGGAAAAATGACTGACTGTAGTTAGTAGTAGTGCTGAAGGAGTCTGGAGTCTACTTGGTTAGGCAGCTACTGATCAATATTATGTGAATTAGCAACTGTAAGTGGCAGAAACGTTGCAGAGCAGATCTGTAGTTAACCAGCTTCAAGTTCATGGTATGTGGGGCTTTTGTTTTCTGCACTAAGCTGAGAAAGTCAGTTAATGTCAGTAGTAATGATATTGTACGCCTAGCTCCTGCAGAAGTTGTGCTGCTCTATGTATTCTTAACTTACAGCTTAGGGAAGTGCCAAATTGTAAAAGAGAAAAGAATTGGTCATAGAGCAGAGCTGTACAAAAAGTTTATTCCCTGCCTCAATTTCAGATAGCAGAGATTACTCCAGATTGTGGTTCCAAATGTTCCTTTGTGTATAGACTTCACCATGCATATGAGAAATCTTGGTGTAATTTGTGAACTCTTGTCCATGTGTGTTTAATGGAAATAAAGTCCTCAAGGAGCATTAAGGTTGCAGGCTGATGTTAGCCTACAATTGGATAGGGCTCAGCATGCAGCCACAAGGGTTAGACCACTTCTGGTGGGTAGTCTCGGTGTGATGAACCAAACTGGTCTCAGGGAAAGGGTGCTGAGTGGATGCAACTGCAGTTTTACAGTGGATCAGTGTGCTGTGCAGGTTCACTTTGGACATCTTGTGCAAAACGAAGGGTAGAAAAGAGCAGAGCATTTCAGCTAGGTTAACGCAAAGATGAACTTACCTTGTTAACTGTAGCAACTCACGCTATTGGCAATGGCTCAATGTGAGGTGTCAATTCAGTTCCTTGCAGCATTAAGGCAGGCAGATGTATTACATTTTGTCTCCACCCCAGGACTCCTGTGATTTCTGTTCCCTTAATCCTTGTCTTTTTTTGTGTCAAAGAGGAATCTCTTATTACTTTAGGAAATTCTTATTGCTTATCCTGCCACACAGTAAAGCTCAAAGGGAGCTTCTTGTTTGGAGCCATTTGCCCTCAAGAAATACCATACTATTCCTTGGGGTGTCTGGCTTGAGGTTGAAAGAGTTCTCGCAAGAAAAAATAGTAAGATGGAAAAGTAATAGATGGTTGCACAGAAGCTGTGGTTGTCCCATCCTTGGCCGTCTTCGAGGTCAGGTTGAGCAGGGCTTGCAGCAACCTGCTCTAGTGGAAGGTGTCCCTGCCAGTGGTAGTGGGCTGGAGCGGGATGCGCTTTAAGGTCTCTTCCAACACAAACTCTTCTACGATTCTATTAGGGATAAGCCCTAATATCTAAATGCTAAATCTTTCCACAAGGTGTAGCTGCTGCTCTTCGAAATCCTGGCTGCAGGAGGCTGGGCTGTACTGCGGCGCTTTGGGGAGCGGCAGATTGGCCCTCACTTTCTGTCTGTGCTATAATGCTAGTAAGACAATTATTTTCATGGGTTCCTGTTGGAAAAGATAAAGACCTGCAGAGTGATATGTGCCAACGGGCTGTGTGTAAATAGTGACAATGCTATCTGAAGCTTTTGTGTTACAAGTCCTTAAGTATTATACTGCTGCGCGTGCCTTTAGACAGCTGCTGCGTAAGGGAGGACTGGGATCTTCTTTACCTTCCTCTATTCTTTCAGAGTAAAATGGCTTCCTACTATGCAGAATATCTCCGGTCCAGTAGTTTTCTGGGTGAAGAGAGGAGAGCTGCTTAGGTCTACTAAATAAGGGAGACTTTCAACCTGTTTTGTTCTGTTGCTTGAATATAGCAGCCTTACAAGAAATTGTTGTTTCCAGTCTGATGGAGGTGGAGACAGAAGAAGTCCAGTAGAGACCAGATACACGCGCTATGGTAGTGTTGGTGCCTGATAATACTCATTGGGTCCAATACCACACAAGTTATTAAGACATACACCTTGAGTGACCAGTTACTGCCCGTTGATGTTAGACACTGAAAACTGCACTTCAGTGTCATGTGGAATGACAGCTCAACACACTGCTGCAGTAACCTGTGACCACTGCCTGTGAGATCTGCTCAGGGCTTTCCTGTTTGCTGGTTGTGTCAGTACTCACAAGAAAACTGCCAGTATGTGAAAACTGATGCTTGAATGAGAGGTTGCTATAAATGCCTGAGGTGATAAGTGAAAGGTTTTTGAATGTGGGAGTCCCAAAGGCTTGACTTCAAGGCATTGCTTTGCTTTCAGCTTGGATTAACTGTATTTTGCTTCCCAAAAGTTGAGACTGGAGGGTCTCTACATTTTTAGACTGCTTAGAAGGGATGGCTTATTTTCCTTTGCAGGTGCAATATATAACTCCAACTTAACACTCATACCATCTGTAAGAAATTAGTATTTTGTAATAGCTGTAAAAGTAGCTGAAAAGTATTGTTCAGTATTGACTAAATCATAGAATCATAGAAAGTTTGGGTTGGAAGGGACCTTAAGATCATCCAGTTCCAACCCCCCTGCCATGGGCAGTGACACCTCACACTAAACCATGTCACCCAAGGCTATGTCCAACCTGGCCTTGAACACCGCCAGTGATAGAGCACTCACAACTTCCCTGGGCAACCCATTCCAGTGCCTCACCACCCTCACAGGAGAGAACTTCTTCCTCATATCCAATCTAAACTTCCTCTGTTTAAGTTTGAACCCATTACCCCTTGTCCTGTCACTATAGTCCCTAATGAAGAGTCCCTACCCAGCATCCCTATAGGCCCCCTTCAGATACTGGAAGGCTGCTCTGAGGTCTCCACGCAGCCTTCTCTTCTCCAGGC
>JANRGW010041493.1:0-29306 GCA_024733675.1 Psilopsiagon aymara | reverse complement strand
CATTTATGCCTTCCACAACCACTAACTTCTCCCCCCAAATAAAAAAAACCCCAAACACCCCCCCCCCAAAAAAAAACAAACCCAGAAATCAAACATACCCCCATGACAAAGCTAAAGTACTCAGAATGAATTTTGTTCTAATTTTCAAAACCAAGTAAATTCTGATAAGCAATTAAGATGGCTATCTATAGTAAGGGAATAGGTTACTCTGAAATATCATAGTGGAAGAATGATTTACAGAAACATCTAGACTTAAAAAAAACATGTATTCTAGCTGACAAGGGCTACTGCAATTCCCCTTGGAGTGTTCAAAGAATTAGCTGAACTGAATCTCTGAACCATTAATGTTCGCATTAAAGGAAGCAAAGATGACAGCAGAGCCTTAAAGGAGTGAAAAAGGACACAGTATCTTAAGAAGAGGGCAGAGGACTAGCCTTTCCAGAAGCCAGCACATGCAACGTATTACTGAGTATCTGATCATTAGTACCAAACATAGTAAAATGATAAGAACCTAGCACCAGGGATTTGATGAAAACAAGAATGTCAAACCAATCTGAATTCTTGGAGAGGACAAGTGGCCTGATGAAGAAGGGGAAACCTATGTGTGCAGTCCTAGCTTGAGATCAGTAAAGCTTTCAATGCTTTTACCCCCTCTGCCATCTACATAAGCAAACTGAGGAATTACGTTCTAACCACAACTGACTCATGAGCAGCTGGGCAGGGAAGTGCTAATATACCTGTCATTCCTGTAGCACATTTGCATCCCACCAGTGTCATTACATTGAGAGTATATTCTGCTTCCTTACCTGCATAAGCTCACTTCTTATGACCCTGGCATAATAGGTAATGCTGGAAGTTTTAGTACAGACCTTTAAAGATCAGCACCCATGAGGCCGCTGAAGACCACAGATGTAATTAGAAGAGCTATATGAAGGTGGAGATGGTTCAGAACAAAAGGCTGGTTCTCCCTTGCACTGAATTTTGAATAATTTCTTTAATAGATTTTAATTTTTATAGACTCTCCATACCTTACTAGGTTGAGCCAAACACCACCCAACTTAGATGTGCACTCCAGCAGAGAAGCACATTTGTGACCCAAATCTGATTTCTGTTCCCAGCATCAGCTGAGGAGCAAGTCTCCTTCCCCTTCCACAGACTATTACAATGCTTTCTACAACATATAGTTCAAGAAAATAATTCTAACCTTGAACTAAATTCCAGCTAGGAATATGTGCTTTGCCTTCCCCTAGCTTTCTGGGAGAAAAGAACCATGTCTTGGAGTAGCGCAACATTTTCTGATCCTCTCTACCAGATTCCCCTCTGAATTGGGGGGCATGAGAAAGGGGCTTGGCAGAGCCTGCTTGGCAAGTTTTGACATCTAAATTGAATGCCCAGGCCCCAAATTCCTTGGATTTGATTGAAAAGTCAGTAGGATTGCCTTTTGGCAACTTGTGGGCTGTAAAGCTGGATGTGTGCTCCTCTAGATAAGGGCTTTTTTGTGTGACATTGTGTAACGGCTGCCACAGGGTTGATGTGGGCCAGGCCATAAATAACTTCTGCATAAATATTTTTAGCAAATACTTTCCACTCTTGAGATACACTGGACAGCTTGAAGTGTATGCATCTGTGTGTGAAGTAGGTGGGGGAAGCTAGAAGAGCTCCCATCCTGAGCACAGAGCAAATATCACAGCACTCCTGAGATGCACATTAACACAACAGGAGCCGACGCCTCTATGCAGGAGCATCTCAAAAGACCTGCCTTATTGGGATGGCAGGGTGTGTTGTCCTGTGGTAGAGATGTGAATGAATCCAGTGCCCATGAAAGGTGGATACCAGCTGTCTGTGCTCCAAGCAGGACAATCCACAGCCAAGCCCAATGCTGCCATCCTACCTGAAGGGCCCCTGCCAGCCAGCTACTTATCTTTCTGGCATGCACTTAATGCCAAGAGAAGTGCAAACTGCTGGTTGCATTTCCTGTAAAGATAACCTGCCTTTTAGGCTGCACCTGAAGGGTGCAGGTCTTACTCCATCTACAGAAAACATCAGTAGCATCTGTAGATGATTGTCCCACCATGGAAACACAGCGAGGGTTAACAGGGAAGCACAGCTGCTAGAAGGCTCCAGCTAAAAGGGAAAGAAAAAAAAAAAAACCAGCTGGACCCTTCACCCTCATATATGAAGTCATATATTAGAAGCCCAAGTTTCTCTGAACACACAGATTAGGCCAAAATAGCCTACTCACATTCTTTTCCCCCACTCTGCCCTCCTACACACACACTCTCTACAAGCACTCTGGTAAGATGTAATCCACTCCCAGTTTGTGAACCAGACAGCTACAGCTGATGGTGCAGTGGGAAAGGTACAAACTGGTTATGGATATCACATATCGTTACTGAATATCCAACTACTTCTGCACAAAGCAAGTCATGAACATGGTGTCACACATTTGCAAGATTCTATGTGCATCTCTTCAAAACCAAATGAGCCAGCAGAGAAGCAGTAAACAGTCAGGGAAAAAGAAACAAAAATAAAAGGAAAAAAATATAGTGTGGCTTGAAAAAGTCTGAGATTGTCCAGAATAGCCTGTGCATTACAATAGCCAGTCTAGGGGAGCTTCGTATAAAGGGCCAGCTACACAAAAACATGGAAAGGGGGAGCAAACATTAAAGACTACTGTGCTCACTAGTTAAAGCATCTGTTTGGCAAGTAACAGGAAATGAAGATACACAAGAGAGAGCAGTCTTATCTCTCCAGCTTTGAAAGTACTGGGAATCTGGATCCCAAAGCCTAAAGGAGCAAATTTTGAAAATAGCACGGAAGCAGCAGCACATTTCCTTTCAGTTTTTCCATAGAAACAATGCAAAACCTATATTTCAACTAAGCAGACTAAGCCTAATAGTGGCAAAATTTGGCTCTCTGGTCTATAATGAAGTCTCTATGTAACCAGAGGCAATTATCTAGAAGCACTCAGATGTTGTTGTGTTTTAAGCCCAGCTATAAACCAGCCACACAGTCATTAGCTCACTCCCCATCTTCCTTCCCCTGCTCCCAGAGAGATGGGGAGGAGAATCGAAAGAATGTAACTCCCACGGGTTGAGATAAGAGCAAACCAGTAACTAAGGCATAACAAAAACCACTGCTGCTACCACCAATAATAATAATGATAAAGGAACCAACAAGGGAAGAGAATACAACCGCTCACCACCCACCGACCAATACCCAGCCCCACCAAGCAGTGATCTAACCCTTCCGGGTAACTGCCCCAAATTTATATACTGGGCACGGTGTGCTGTGGTATGGAATACCTCTTTGGTCAGTTTGGGTCAGGTGTCCTGTCTCTGCTTCCTTCTGGCTTCCCCTCCTCCCTATCAAAGCATGAGGCTCAGAAAGTTCTTGGTCAGACTAAACATTACTAAGCATCGGCTACAAACACCATTGTTAGCAACACTGTCCTCAGGCTGAAAGTAAAAAACACAGCACTGCACCAGCTACTAAGCAGTAGAAAAACGACTGCTACTGCTGAAACCAGGACAGATGGCCACCTCTCATTGTATTTCTTGAAGGAAGATAATAAGTCATACCTCACCATAGTAACCCACAGGACAACTGATTTCTAGTGGCCTTTAACTTCTACTTCCAAAGCAAGCATATAGTAATACCCCTCAAACAACCCTGCTTCTCAATAATTTCTTTGAAGGCTTGCTTGCTTAGCTATATACCTCATACATAGCTGATGTATTTATAAGCATTGCTTGATTAGTGACCCTTAAGGCAGTTGCTTGAGACAACAAAGGAGCTGTTTCAGGTGGGACTTAACTGCAAGGTTTCTCCCTGCCTCCTCAATGTTATCCAATTATTTGGTGCTTTCTATCCTTCAGAAGTGAAGGAAAATATTGATGTAACTATTTTAGTATTAATCCTGTCTGCTCTGCTTTTGCAACCAGGGATGAGAGGTAGGAAGAGTTTCTGACTATCCCTAATTAAGGTGAGGGAGGCTGAAGCATTTGGCATTTAAAAAGAAAGGCTGAACACCAACCTGAGAGCAAAGAAATGAAAATCAAATAATGCAGTAGTTGCTCCAATTGAGTGATAAAGGTGGTTGCAGCTAATAGTGAATGCTTCTAGGGTGTCGGCCAGGAAGCTGTGAATTCTCAACAGTAGTCCTTGCTTTTGGATAAGTTGCTTTCTTATTTTAATGTTTCTGTAAAATTGTTGGCTAAAAAGAGAAAAAAAAAGGGTCTTTAGTCTGTGAAATTACTGGCCCTTGTTTCACTTTGTAGTACTATAATGGAGAGCTGCTATTTGCCTGCCAAGTACTGTATTCATCACTCCCTCAAGAAAAGTTAACCCTGTCATAAAATCTAATTGAAAATGCCAGGATGAATGCATTTTTTTATTGTAATCATGTGTTCTATTTTCTCTGCCACATCTTTCCTTGCTCTGTCTCCTTTCATAACATCACCTACTAGAGACTAAATATAAGCTACCCACCAAAATGAAACAGTTGGTGACAAGAATTGACACCCTGCAGGCTGCTCAGGTCTGGATGCTCCAGCATTATGCTGGTAACTGGCAGGTGGGCATCTGCACACAGATTTGGATCTCCTGATATCTTTGCAGCACCTGGCATATTCTTCCTTACCCATGAAGGATGGAAAGGAAGAATATGCTGTAAATAGAGTTATCCAGATACTGTTATGGCAGAGGGGTATAAGGGCAGAAGGCAAGCTGCTGTATTTCAGTGAAAGAAAGCAAGCAGGTAGGCTGGAGTACAGCTGGATGGTGAGCTCCAATCACCTGCTTAGTCTGTCTCCCAGTAATAGGCAGGTGTGCAAAGAAGCTGGAAATATCTGGCTGCTACTTGTGTGCATGACAATACACAGACACAGGCCAGCAAGAAAGAGGGGTATTTAGATTAATAATTAGGATAAGAAGCTAAATCAACTTGATCTAGTTTACCTTGGGTCATTCATTTAAGAGGAGGTGCAAGCAGTCGAGCCACACTGGGCAAAGCACTAATTTTGAAGTAAGCTCTGCACATCTTCTCAATGACACCTGTGTGTAAGAGTGAGAGTTGGCATGTGGGAGAGGTCTGGCTTACTGAGAAGAGCAAAGCAAACCAGAAGTGCAAGATGTCCATGGGGAAAAGGTAATTTAGCCTAGTTACTTGTGTCTATTTCTATACATTCCAAAAAAGCAATAACGAATACTTAAAATTACAGTGATATGAATGGATTCTGCTGACATTGTTGGCATTTATTAAACTATATACTAAAGGGCCTCAAGGGGAAAGGAAGCATGAAGCCAAGCAAGCAGAAAGCTAGCACCCAGTATTAATAGAGCAGCCCTATATGGACTCTGACGGTTATTTGAGGAGCTGGGTGGTAACTAGATGTTGATGCAACCTAGATGGCTTCATTTTTTCCTCTTCAGGTCCATCATTTTGCCCAAATGCTAGGGAAAAGTAGGAAAACTGAGCATTTACAGTTGTTTGGGTGAACCAGAACACTGGCAGGATTGTGCTGGTGGAGTGGATGAAACCAGTCAAAATAGATGTGGATATGAGGGGACAATAGACAGATATTTGTTGTTTTGTGGGGTTTGGGATTTTTGTTTTTTTCTTTTATGTGTGCCAGTCTGATGGGTATAATGACTGAGTCTGAAATATTGTCAGACTCCATCATCAAATGCAGGTAAATGAACATGTGCCAGTGGGGCTGGCCCTGAATGGGAGCAAGCAGCTGCTCTCTTGTGCATCACAAGTGGAGCAGATGCTTTCAAGGCAAAGATGTGAAACAAAATGATAGATGTTACTCTTGCCTGCCTCCAGAAAGGACCATGCAATTAAAATATAAGCATGAATGGAGCAGAAATTTCTTTCACTAGCAACAGTGTGCATCAAAAGAGCATGAGCAAAGCAGAAGGCATGGATTACTGTCTTCAGAGACATCTCCATTTGTGTCAGCAACATATAGGAAGAAATAGATAGTAAGGCATTATCCACAGCCAAGTTCTAGGTCCTGATCAACAAACATGAGTGAGATTTGAGTTGCAGATACTATTGGGTGTGCAAACATGTTAATTTTTTCCAGCTACCTGTAAGAATGCAGTTGGAGGCTTTTCAGTTGCTACAGAGCTGGTTGAGGAGCTCATGGTGTCACTGACCTAATTGTTTAATAAATCTTAGAAGACTGGGAAACTGTAAATACTGAAAACTGAGTGCTGAACTGACATGCAGAAACAGGCAGGCTTGCTAACCAATGCAGCTCTGATGGTGTGTTTAAAATGAAAGCTGCTTTTCAAAGGAAAATGCTGTTTTCATTCAAGTTTAAATGTTTTAGAAGGGATTAGTCTAAACAAAGCATGCTGTAAACAAAACAGGGGTGAAATACCAACATGGTTTTGACACTTTTGGCATAGTACATTTTGAGCTTTGCTTAAAAAACTTTTCTAAACATGTTTAAGTAAATTAAAGAAAAAAGAAGCTAAAATGAGAATCAAACATTTTTCATTTGCCATGGATATAGATTGCTAAGAAAATTTCATGGAAAATTCTGATGTCATCTTGTGCTATTTGTGTTCTGTTTGACGAGAAGAGAGAAGAAAAAAACAAACCAAAGTAGTGTGATTTCTTTTGAATAAGAAACTCAAGTTCTTTATGAATCTGTATGTGTTACTGCAGGCTCATTTTCAGATGGTCAATATGGAATTGCCCAAATGTAGAACTTTGAAGTGCCAGTGTGATTAATTGGTAGCCAGTCAACATAGCTCGATGGGAGCAGATATTCCCAAATGACCTTTTTCCATCAATAATAACTGTGGGTATATAGATGTAGTAGAGTTTTGTAAGCACTCCATTGTGCATGTCAGCAGCAGGGTTTTGGTTCTTCATCCATTAACCTATAGATCTCCAAAGATGAGAACGTGTCATTTAACATGTTTCTAGTGGAAGTCAGCATCTTTATGGCTAATCTAGAGATAAATAAAACATCATTAGCTAACAACCATGGCAGATGGCACAAAGATTGTCTGTCATCGCTATTTCCCGCTTCATCAAGCATGCAACGTGATCTGGATTGCCTGATGAACTGGCCCCAAGCAGATACACTGCAGTGTAACAAAAAATTAATTTCTAAGATTATGCCAGTAGAGTGCTGGGAGGCACCTCAGCCAAAACACGTCCTTGGAAAGGTGTTGGAATGGATGAGCAATGAAGTCGGGTTTCCCACTGAGATGTGGTGGTGCAAAGGAAAGAGTCAGTGGGAAGCAGTGAATAACCATGGGTCAGGGACTTCCCCTCCCTGTGCAGCCCAGGCAACAAGAGAGACGTCTCTGCCACCCGTGATCTGAAAATGACAGCAAAGGAAAAGAACCTTTTGGAAAACCTGAGAACAAACCTATCATAGGCGATGGATTGACACATGAAAATACATGAGAAGTCTCTTTGCTGTAGCAGAAAAAGGTAGAACAAGAGCTCTGTCTGGAAGCAAGAGCCAGGCAAAACAACAATCAAGCATGATATAAAGGGTAAGGCTGATTATTCACTTGAAAAAATACTGATGAGTGGGAAACCTCTTTGATGTTTTCAAGCCAAATAACTTTGTGGCAGATACGTTTTAGTAAGGTACAAATCGTTATCCTAATTACAGGCATATCTGTGTAAATGTTGTGTCACCTGATGTCTGGCCATTGCCATGTCTGTTATTACGAAGAATTAAAGCCATATTACTCTAGAAACCATTCTGCAACATTTATGTATCTCATTAACATCTTTGCAAAAAGGGCCTGAGTGGTGCAGTTATTATGTCATTTTAAAGCCGCAGCATCTCCCCAGCCTGATCAGTAATGGTATACAGCATGAACAAGAGTCAAACTTTGCCTCTTTCACATGGATTTGAGTAGGCAGCTGTGAGGTCATTCATTAATGTTTCTCCTTACTCCTGCTACAGTGGTTTAACTCCTGCATTTCCAGAACAACACCACATCTTCCTGTATGCCAGCTGAAGCCAAGTGGTGGTGAGCGGGCTTACATCCCGCAGGCTGCAGCTCTGTACTGTGGGTATACCCTCTTGTGTACCCTGGCCTGCTTGGCATGGCTCTGGGTAATACTCTTACACTATGTTACACTGGGCAGACACTATCCTAGAAGTGTTGCCACCTTTCACAGGTATTATGGTGAATTGACCAAGGGAGAAAAAAATATTTATAGAAATGTGGAGCTAGGATTAGAGGTCTAAAACATTTTTCCCTATTTCTGGAATCTGTTGGTTTCTTCACAATCTTGTCATTATTTGGGAAAATGTATGTTATAAATACTCTTAGATCAGATGCTCTAAGATCAGCATCTAGTGTAATAGAGGCGAATAAAGAACTTGTTGATGTTAGGAAGAAAATTTTATTAAGTTCTTGTGGGTTAGTGATTCATCCAACATTTAAGATATGAGGAGCAGCCCATTATTTGCATGTCCAGTGGAACTTGCTAGGGAGAGACCTCCTGAGTACCAGAGCTTTGCAGTCAGAGGTAAAGACAGGTTGATGTTGAGGTGGACTGACTTGCCTGTGTTCCCTAGATCTGTTCAGTGTCTTCATGACACCACCAGCCTTTCACAGATTGAAAACATCTAGGTGACAGTGGAAATATTGCAAAAATTGCTATGCATATTATAACCTGCTTGTCTTGTACATGCCATAAGTAGAATATACAAAGTTGTATGAATGTTTTTATATTAGGATAGAGTAGAATTTCTCTATATATGCTAACTCTTCTCCCCTCTGAACAGTCCTCTAGAGAGGCATGTGTGGGGTGAAGAGGATTATGGCATTGTTCTGACTGTTAACTTTGGAGATGATTGCATTTTTATTTATACAACTGGCAAATACATGTATACCAGAGAAGAAAGCAGTAACTACAGTCCATCTGCACTAGTTAGTATCAGATGAGGCATGGACAAGTTTTAACTGATTTTCAGAGAACAGAATTCAACTCTGTGAAGAGTTTGTTCTGGTCTTAAAGCAGGAGCTTATGCTGGCATTGGTGGATATTTCTAAGCAACTTGCTTGGGATGAGAGACAAACAAAATGGAAGGTTTCTCATGTTTGGTTCCTGTGTTCTTGCTGAGACATCCCATTCAGTACTGTGTGCCTTTGGGCTCTGGGACATTGGCCTCAGAGGGCAAAGCCTCTGCACACACTGAAATCCACCACGTCTTAGTATTTGTTAACGAGAGCAGCCAAAGCCCTGGGTGCATCTGGTGTCTGGGAAAGGGGCAGTAAAATTGTACTAGCTCTGTTGAAGCAATAGGAGAAGCAAGAGTCCCTACCAGTTAACATTTTATCTTTCATGAAGAGATGACAGTTTGTGCCAAAAGGCTGGATTTGCGCATTCTGTGTATCTGTTAGAAGCTCCAGCTGTTGCTTCCTGCATCTTTGGTTTGCTGTAGTTGACTGAGACAATAACACAGTCAAATAAGGGCAAAGTCTGTAAATAAAAGCTGTTTAAATGCCAACAAGTAACACATATGCTGACTCTGGAGGCTGGCTGATTGCAAAGTATTTGTATTTTGTAGCTTGTGTTTTCAGCTCTACCAGAATCAATGAGTATCATCCCACCTATAGTTGTAAGCAACAGGTACCATTTAACCATTTAATGGTATTTAGGTTACTTCTCACAAAGCATTCTACAATTTATCAGTTTACTTCACAAATATCTCATTTCTGCTTCTCTTTGATCACTGAGAATGGCTACACTCAGGCAAAACTTTCCTGAACAATTTACAATGTGTCTGCTTGAAATTACAGAGAAGTTCACTCCTCGAGAGTTGTCTGGAGACTAAATTTCTAATTCCTATGACATGGGGGGGGGGGGGGGGGGTACTCTTTTTCTATCTAGATCGACTCAGCACAGGATTTTTTGTTTCCTGTTTTCTTGGTCTGTTGCAGCACAGGAGAGCCATCAGCTGTGCTTGATCTCAGAAGGAAATGTTAAAAAAAGTCTGGGAAATCCTAGGGAAAACGGGCTGTTGTGGGAAGGAAAGCAGCGTGTGAGTTATATCTGGGCTTCAGCAATATTAAAATGGGCAAGATGTCCAGCAGATTTACTTGGGCTATACCTAAGAACATCAGATAAGGGTCTGTCCTGGAGGCCACAGACCCTGTTCCCCAGGGCTCAGTTCGTATTTCCAAGGCAGAAGTAAAACAATTATTTGCCAGCCTGAGAGGCAACAACTAGGCTGAACAGAGTGGTGAAAGAGACCCTTTTTTGTCTCAGGAAAACAAATGCAGTGTACTGCCCTGTCTGGCATGTCTGAGCATCAACAAAGGTGAGTGGCTGACTCCCAGGATTAGGTCCCTTCCTTGGTGGGGAAAAAAGTCATTGTACATAGCAGAATGAAGCAAATGAAGTTTTCATTGGGAGTGAAGCGTGGCAAACACTGCTGACCGCCATCTCAATGGGCTGATGAAACAGCAGCCCCAGGGAGACCCTTTAAAGGCTCTTTCTGTTTTTTAATGAAGTGTGGTTGAGTTTTGACCCCCTCAGCTTCAGCCCCTCAAGGTTTTCTGTGAGCGTTTGAGGTCTTGTTCCTATCTCTGAGCTCATTGACTACTTGGAGAATTTTCTAAATCGTATTTCCCTAGGTTTTAATGGTTTTCTTTCTTGCTGCTTGAAAGGTCATGCAACTGACAGAACAAATTCATCATATGGTGAAGGCGGGAGAGTGACCGAGCTCAGGAGCCCACTGCAAGCACTGGGAACAGGAGGGGACCTTGGCCAGCTTGGGCAAACCATCTCCCCAGGCACCGCCTGATGAACACAGTTCCAATGTTTACCAGTTCTGATGGTACTTGTAACAACAACAAGTTAAAGAAATCAGTTTTATTTAGAGATAAGGGACTTGTCTTTAAACTTTTGACCAAGTTGTTTTCAACAACAGTGGATAACACACCATATTGCACACTGCACTCCTGCCCTCTTTAGCAGCTTTTTATCCTTTGCAAAACGCGGGCTTGCACTCCCTTCTCCAGCAGTTACTTCCAGGAGCACAGGTTCTTCCACCTCCCTCCCTCCCGACCCATGGCTGGGGACCTGCCCTCCCTCACCTGACCGCAGTAGCAGTCCTGAGGCTTGAACACAACCACAGCTGGGAAAAGCAATGCCAGAGAAACACATTTTCCTCTCCACTTTACAATTTAAATAAAGGACAAGGACCTGGGCAGGCATCCCCTAGCCACTGCTGCATGTGGCTGCAGGTCCCTGGCTCAGATCACCAGCACTGGTGATATTGCTGCAGTCCTCGTGCTGACATGGGACTGATGGTGAACAACACCATATCATAAAATTATCTTCGCTAAGGCTGCAGTGAGTTCCTTTTGCTGCCCAGCACCTGCAGTGCCATCAGCCACTTGTCTAAAGTACATAGAAGTCGTTGTTGTTTGACAGGTCACTGTAATGGCACAGGGCAAGACCAGGAGCCTGTGCCGATGGGGGGTCAGGTCGACTTCTGCCCTGAATCCCCTGTGCTGTGGGTCTGCCTGAGCCCGACTTGCAGAGTTGAGTGTCCCACCTGTGCTCAGCCACAGCTCGATGCTTGCGCTTGAGTCTGCTGCCACCATTGCAATAGGTCCCACAACACCGGCATGTCAAGAAGTGCTTGGCTCGATGTCTGGCCTTTGACTTGGGGGCTGTGGCTGCCCCTCCAGCAGCAAGAGTCACTGCTGTGGCACCCCGTGGGTTAGGCTGCCCTTTCAACCGACTCCTTTTCCTCTGGATGGGGTCCAGGCTGATGTCTGACTGGGAGGAGCAGCTCTCATTCCAGCCGGTCCTGGCATTCAGGCTGCGCAGAGGCAGGGCAAGCCGTAATGCCTTCCAGAACTGGGAGCCGGAACGCTTGGACTTCTCTCCCTTCCAGGTGACAAAGGAGACAGATTCCTTCAGCTGGAGGATACTGGGGTGGGTACACTGCAGTGGCCTGTACTCTACCACAATAAGCTTGGTGGCGATGGCATTCTGGCACATGATACCCAGCTTGAACTCCAAAAGGCTGATGCTCTTCTCTGTCAAGTAATCAGGACTCAGGACCACGATCATCCTGCGGCTCCTCTGGATGAAGTCAAACACAGCTTCAGTGGTATCTAAAAGTGCAAGGGCAGAGGAATTGGGGTGCATAAGGGGGAAGGAGCAGGGAGAGAAAAGCTGAAGGAAGGATTTTGGTGGCATACTTGCACAGATCCCCCCCTTCCCACAGAGGGAAACCTGGCACAAGTCCAGCGACTTTAAATTTGTCCATGATCCTGCTGTCAGGAGCAATCAGCAGCATTTTTGCTTTGCAGTGTGCTTTTGAGAAGGCTGAAGTGGTAAATAAGAAGCGAGGATGGTAGGATATGCCAAGACATACTCTTGACTTCCGCCCTGCACAGCATCACTCCTGACCAGGGAAGTGCAGGCGTTTGATAAAGGGCAGGTCTTGTTCGGGAACCACCTGCGCACAGCTCTAGCAGCCCTTTGCGTGGGGGGATCAAAGTGAAGAGATCTAGTCATCGTGCCACAGTTAGCACTGCTGAGTCCCTCTACTCTCCCTCTCATGCTCCTCATCTAGAAATGGAAGCCTTCAAACTTAGAAAGCAAAAGTCAGCTGTAAGTCTCTCCATCAGTTTCCCTAGCCATCATAGGGGGTGAAAATACCATCCTTCAAAAGCACGTCTTGGGATTAATTGCAGTTTGTAAAGGTCAGCAAGATTCTTAGTTGGAATGGTGCCAGGCAAGGCAGCATCTCTTTTATTATGACTGTTGAAAAGCAGCAAACCTGAAGGATGACCTTGGACTTCTATCTATGGCTTGAGCTGCAGTAAGCATATTGAAGATATTATGGCTAATGGTGAGCAGTGGAAAGGATGTGAATTAATAGGGTTGTGGGGCTCAGCAAATCAACCCAAGCTGATGAACAGAACTGTAAAAAATTAAAAAACTCACCCCCTTACTGAGTGCTGGTGCCAGAGATGGAGGGGACCTGAGGAAAAGGTGGTTCAAGCAGGACAGGGATCATCAGAGTAAGAGCTCTTGCACACTCGGAGAGAAAAACTTCCCTATAGAATGTCTTGCAAAAAGCTGTCCTGGGGAAAAGGGCTACCTGCTGCTTCCATTGCCTTTCACACTAAAAGCTAAAGCCTTGATTCCTCAATCTGAAGACTCATTTCTCTCCCTGCCAGTGGAACACCGCTCTTTTGTATCAATGAAAAATACTTCCCTACAATGGCAATGCCTCTTATTATTCCAGCACTTGACTGTCTCTTCCCTCATCTCACAGCAGAAGGTGCACTGTGTTGTGGCTGGATGCATCTTATTTTAATATTATAAAGAGCAATATATATATATATATATTTAAAGGCATATGACTAGCTGTAAAACTCACTGTAACAAGATTATTTGGGGACCAAGAACTTGGGACTGGAAAAATGACTGCATAGTAATGTCCTGGGAGGTGGATGGTGAGTGGCAGTGGAATAGAGAAAGTAAGGCACCGTCTGGTTCTTTAACATAATACTGGAAATTAAATCAGACTATTTGGAGTATTTTCTCTTGTACACAAGGTTTGGGCGAATTTCCCCCGCCACACACATGAAAACACTGATTCATTGAAACCAAAAGTAGAAGATAAAGCCAGTTCTGTCAGAATTGTCACTTAATGCTGTGAATCATTCTTACCACCCTATTTCAAAGAATTGGCAGCAATCTCCTAATTTACTGAGTCCAGACCTCATTCAAACCTTTCTATAACTGGTTGAGATCTGTTTTGAAATCAGACAAGCTTCAACATTTTGTGAAAGAAAAAGCTTCTTTCCTGGTTTGAAAGGTTTCTTTATGAAACTGGAATCACAGAAATCACAGTTCAACGTAGGCAGGGGCAGCCCCTGGGAAGTCACCTATTGTACCTGCCTGCTCAAAAAGCACAAGTTCAAGTAATGCAAATGATCCCAACACTGCTGAAATGAAATGTTTTGATTGAGCTGACAGTGACAGTTTCCTTTCATCAATTTTGAATTTGCAACACTTTCTGAGACTTGACATTTTTTTGGCAGGGAAAATACTCAAGTTCCCAAGGATAGATTTTATGTCTGAGAATGGGATGCATTTAGACTTGGCTGACTGAGATAGCTTGAGATGTTCAGTTTACAAGGTAATTCCAGCTCATGAAAAATCCTGCCACTTCAGTGTGCAGCGAGGATGGTCCCTCCCAGTGACACCAACAGCACAAGATGGAACAGGCAGCAGTAACACCGCAGGGATTTGGATACCGACAGAACTTGGAATTTGATAATCTTGGATATCTGCTTTATACTAAAAAACTCACATGTTTACTACATGGTTACAAAATCACTGCATATTTTTGTTTGTTTCCTTGTGTCTCGCCTAGCGCACCCCAGAGATCTAACACAAGATTGTAAGAGCTATATTTGTGTCCCAGCCCAATAAAAGCTGGGGGTTCATAGGCCCCATATTCACACCCCATAGACCCCAGATCCATAGATTATCTCAATTATTCATTTTGCTAGTGGTCTGGAAGCACTAGGCTCTCTCCCAATGTACCTGCTAGCATACAAACAAGGAAAAATCCCAGAAAGTGGCTTGGATGAGAAAATACAAAGCTCAATGAACCTTTTCTACCCAACTACCTGGAAGGTGGTGGGCAAAGCAGATGAAGAGTGAGTTTGATTTCTGTGGTTAGGGCAGTTTTCCAAGATTTCTGTTCAACATTCTGGCTTGGTCTCTCAAGCAAAGGAATGGTGTTTCTTTCACATCTTTCTATCCTGTGTTTGCCGAGTGAGCACTCTCTGGGTCAGTGGCTTTCTGTATATGCATGTCCAACGCTGGGTGACACTTGAATGCTGTGTGTCATTGTGTTACCACTTGCATGGCCTTGGTAGCAGTGCTGGTGCCTCAGGATATCTGCAGGCACACCATGAAACAGATAAAAAAAATGTTCCATCACTAAGGATGTGTCCCCAAATGATCCTGATGCTTGGGCTACACAGAGTCATCTTTCTTTAATGGTCTTTTGCAGACATAACAGGGAGGAAAATTATACTTATGAGAAATGCACAAGGATTGAAATGCAAAAGTGGAAATGTTTTATTGAAAAACAAAATAAAATAATACTGACACTTCACAGACCAAGTATCAAAAAGGCAAAAACATACAGAAAAGAGAAGGAAAAACTCTGGAACAGCTGTACAACATCAAATGTCATGGGGAAGGTATTTTTTGCAATTTTTGACACACTGCTTCCCCATGAAATAACAATGAGGAACTTTGTATGAGCTGCGTATTGACAAATGTTAGATTAGAGGGCAGAAATTTGAATGAATTAACTGAAGTAAACAGGCTGTGACAGAATCCCACAATGGAAACCACACATAGCATACAATGAAATGGCAGGCATATATGAGGTGTATTACAGGTGGGACTGGGTTATACTCCTGGCTTAACAGCTCCCAGAAATCCAGAGGTAAAGCTTCCAAGGGAGCAGAGCCTGCTCCAGTGGTATGCCTTCCTTGCTGCTCCCTCTGGACCTCTCAGGCTCCCTTAAGACCATCACGCCTTTTACCTTGTGGGCACTCTGCTGATGACTCTTGGTAATCCTGTTCTGGAGTTTCAATGACACCAAGGACCAAAGCAATGTATGCTGGAGAAAATTCTGGTCTATTAATTATTTGGAAAACCCCTTGAATAAAATCAGCAAAACAAATGAGGTGGATTTAACTTCCTAAAATAATCAGACTTACTAAAACATCAGCAGTTCTCTTGGTACCTCAGCCAAAAATGAGATGAGATGTGGTGAGGTCTGGGATGTTAATTGAATTTATGCATATTTTTGTGACAAGTTTTAAAACTCAAATTGGAATATAACACAGTTCTGCTTTAGCCTGAGGGCCTTTCCTCTTCCTGCAGACTGGGCAGCTGATCACAGAGATGCTGAAAACACTAAAAAGGTGAAGCTGGGCAAAATGACATGGTTGCAAGGGATTCACAAAACTGAGCATGGTTTTGGGTATTATCTAATACAAATGAAGCTTTCTGGAGTGTGGGAGGCATCTCTGTCCCTCCACAGACACAGCAGAAAAGCTTGTAACAGCAAAGCTTTTAAGCACCTCTGAGCAGAAGACGAGCTCTGCTGCCTTCAGTGAAGCTATTTTACCTGCTTAAAGCAAAGCTTATTTGGGGTGGGGAGGATGAAGAAGGTGGGAAAGAAGCTCTATTTGTTCCATATTTGTAAAGTACCTGCCCAATGGCAGTTCCCCAGTGCCCTGGAATAATATTATAATCATAAGATGCTAAGAGAAAGAGGTTTCACTGCTGTCAGGATCCAGCCCACACCTTTACACCTTTAAGACTGGGCGGTTTACTAGGATGCCCTCAAACCTTCCTGCTCAGCTGGGTGAATAACATGTAGATTGCAAGTCGTAGTGCTTTTTTAATGCCATTATGAATGGATATGCTTCACCTGATGGCACCAACAGAGTGAAAATATGAGTCAGAGGTGACTCAGGGGCAACCATTATCAATAAAAAATAAGCATGCACTTAGTGTGCATAATACTGAATTCCACAGTTAAGCCGCAGGACCTTGCACTGGGAGCTGTAGGAGTATGGAGACATCCCCAGAGCTTGTAGTTTTATGTGAAAACATTGTCAACAACAGTACCAGTCAATGTCAGGGTCCTGCTGTGCTTTGGTCGATCCTACAAGAGAAGGGACACTTCCCTCCTTCGTCTTGCAGGATTAACTCACCAGATCTTCTCCTGTGCCTGCTGCCCCCCACTGAAGCAAGAACTGGTACTTAGTGGCTTTTATATTTACATTTCGTGCGAAGGTTGGCAAACCTGAGATACATCCTCTATTCTATTATTCCCGGCTTGAAATAGGATCAGCGGAGACTTGCTTCGTAAAGCTAAGTATAGGTTAAACCTCAGCCCTGCATTATAAATGGTGATGTTTTTCATACACAGGCAGAGAACACCAAATTTTCACAGAATCATAAAATAGTTTGGGCTGGAAGGGACTTTCAAAGGTTATCTAGTCCAACCACCCTACAGGTGGAGCAGAGACAACTAGGTCGCTGGATTGCTCAGAGTCCCATCCAACCTGACCTTGAATATTCACAGGGATGGGGCAATTATCACCTCTCTGGACAACCTTCGCCAGTGTTTCACCACTCTCACTGTAAAATTTTCTCCCTTAAATCTAGTCTGAATATCCCCTCTTTCAGTTTAAACCTCTACCCCTTGTCCTATTGCATCAGGCCCTACTAAAATGTCTGAGCCCACCTTTCTTATAAAGCCCCATGTAAATACTGAAAGACCACAGTAAGGTCTCTGGCCCTCTCCAGGCTGAACAGCCCCAGCTCTCTCAGCTTTTCCTCACAGTCTTACCAAGCTGGATAGAGCTAGTGTAGTTTTTAGTAAGTTCAAATAAGTTTTTGGGGTCTCCTGGGGAGCTGGACACATATCCACTGTCATCCCAGAGGCCTTGGCAGCACCTAGCATGATGCTTTCCCCCAGCCAGCAGCACAGAGACAGTGGGCAAGTTCAGTAGTAAACTGGCATTCGATATGGTGCTTGTGAAATCCCTGAGTTTACTCTACAAAGATGCGCTCCATGGCCTGTACTAACAAGAAATTTCCCCTGGATTATGAGCATTACGGCTCTGAAAGATCTGGGATACTCAGGAGACTGTAGAGTCACTGAGGCTGACCACATATTAGTAGAAATGCTACAATACAGAGCTTTTTTCTGGGGTTTTGGGTTTGTTGGGTTTTTTTTTTAATGCTTTTGTAACAGCCATTTCAGATTGCCAAACTGTCTGAATGCACCTGCTCCTTCAGAAATGTGGGGAGCAAAGATGAGGAGCCTCAAGAGTCTGCAATCCTACTGAAGCAGAACTGTGATCTCACAGTAATCAGGACTATATAGCTGGGACATGTATGAAAGGCTCTATACTGGAGCCACCTTTCAAACTGTTCTCCCCAGGCTCCGCAACAGGGACCAAAGACCAGGACAGAGTGAAGCCACTTCAGAGAAAAAAGGAGTTTTGTTCTGGAAGCTAATGAAGGTCCATAGGATTTGGATCTAGGAGTACTGGCCTATTCAAATACCATGCTATCACAAAGTGCTGACTGCATCCCAACCTTGAGCTGAGGGCTTCTGCAGTTAATGAGAAGGACATGCATTTGCAGAGAGGAGGTGTATGCATCTTTGGTGTCTCTACTGCCAGGGCAATAGAAGAGCTGCAGGGAGGCATAACTATCCTCTGAAATGCTTTGGGGTAGTCTTTTATGGGAAAAAGGCTGAGTTCCTTTGCACTCCCTGGCCTAACTTGTAGATTTCTGGGGGTTTGTTTTGATTTCTGATGGTGTCAAACATTTTTCAGGGATACATATGAGCCTATCAAGGCTCAGAATACTGCTAATTTTTTTCACTGCCATTTCCACCCGCAACTGCTTCCAGAACCTGCCCTTTGGGAACTTGGATTTCTCGCCTTTCCATTTAATGACAGTCAAGACCGCCATGGCCTTCTTCAGTTCCTTCACTTTGCTTTTCTTGATGGCTTTGTACTGCACTAGAATGACTTTGATGTTGCCCTTGGAGGCCATATTCTCTAGACCAGCTTTAAGCTCCAGCAGGGCCTGTGTTCCCTGCAAGACGTAGTTGGGGCTCAGGACAACAAGCAGACGTCGACTTTTCTGGATGAAGCTCAGGGTTTCGTCTGTGACAACTGGGAGAAAGAAACATTGAGGTGGTTAGTGATGGCTGAGAACATGCTGCTGAGCTGCTAGTGTGACCCTGGTTGTCTCTTGTAGAGGGTAATCAAATCCCTTGGAGGTACTCTCTAGAGACTATACTGGTTTTTCCCAGCCCTGCAAGTGATTCCAGGTAGGGCCTCCTACACCATCACTGGTACCCACTGCCCAATACAGTAACATCTTCAACAACATCTTCTACTCCTAGCCCCAGGCTGCCTGCATATGTGTTTCTTTCTCCCCTTGCCACACAGATGCCTGAGGTAGCTACATCTAAAAGGCACTGTTCTGTGTGTCAGTGACACTACTCAATGCTACAAGAATGCTATGGGGGCCAAGAGGGCTGCTCTGGTAGGCTCAGATTTAGCTTCCTCGTAGTGAGAATGAAAAAAAAAAGAGGCTCTGAAGCAAAACAGAAAAATTGCCAGCTGGAAAAGACTCTGCCTGAAGAGGCATCAGGAAGCCCAAATACCTACTTACATCCTCCTCTGGCAGATGTCCACAATGACTCTGGGTTTTCCCTTCACTCATCTTGCCTCGGTTTACCCACACCAAACACTAAGTATTCACACCCTCCCTGAGTGTCCTCATGGGTTAATTTGCTTTGGAAATACTACTATCCTAACTCCTGTTACTCATCCAGCTGTTCCTGTTGCTGTCATCAATGAACACAGATTTGAGTGCTGATAGAAGTGACAAGCTCTGAGGACTGTTAATAAAGTGTCCCAAAAGTGACACCCTTCAAGCTGGACACATGTCATGGTAACTGAGGATCTCTTGGAATTTCTAAGATCAGCAAGTAGACTGTCCTTAGGCACCTTTCCTTAATTAATGTGAAAATTCCTTGCAAGTGCGAATCCTCTTTGCACTGTTTGCTGCACTTCACTGACAAGGGAACACTCTTGACTGGTTAGAAAATACAAAGAAGAATAGAATAACACTGACAGGCAACTTCATTTAGCTGTCAAGCAAGTTTGATTAGTTCCCATTAGCAAACTTGCAGGATAATCTATTTCTCACTGTTTCTTCATCAATGACAACACAGCTCTTCCTGTGACACAGATGCACACTCTGGAGGCATGACACCAGCTGCCAAAAGCTATTTATTTCCTGGCCCACCATGCTTCCCCAAGAAAATGAGTCAAATCCTAGCTAAGAAGAAATGGGGAAGCCCCAGCAGTGTTGCAAATGGCAGTGCAATGACAAGCCACCCCAGCAACGCCCTGGAGGGCTGATGCTGGATTGAGACTGGTTGTCACTGCCACAGTGATCAAGGGTGGCAGAGCTTCAGGGGTGAGCCTGAAGGGCAGAGAGCCCAGGAATGCTGCACTGGCAGGAAAACAAGACCCTACAAAGAGAGAAGGGAAGGATGGTAAGAAGTGGCAAAGAGAACATGAGGGAGACGTATATCTTGAGGAGGAACATGGGGGAACAGCTCACCTACTCTGAGCCTGACACTGGCATCAAGCAAATAGAGCCTGGAGGGTGCCCTGCCATGTCATCCAGGCTCTCGCTAGAAGGAACATTACCAGGACTGCAGCTGTCTGCCTGTCCTCTGAGGCACATATATTTATTTGCCTTCAAACTTAGAGATGCTGTGTCCTGGCAACAGTCTAGGAGAAAAAGATAACAGATCCCAGACTGATTCTGCTCCCTCAGTTATGCAGCTGAGTTGGGACCTCAGGAGTCCCCCCCATTCTACCCAAAAGGGACCCCAATGGACTTTATCAGCACAGGTTGTCATCAGTGGGGTCCTGACCCAAAGCCCATGAATTCAAAGTAGGGCAGTCTGCACTGGCAAAAGAGTTTTGAACTTTCAGTAGGCATCAGGGCTAATACAGCCAGGACACTGGAAACTGAGAGTGTTGGCTAGATTTGTGCCCTTTCTATGGCACCTGTGTAACTGTATGCATATCTAGAGAGTTTCACAAACTTTCATTCTTGGTGACTCCCTGCACCCCTTGATGAGATGCTGTGTCCAGAAGCTTACATGATTTAGCTGGAAACAGTGAAAAAAATATCTATATCTTAATGAAGAGATGAATCTCACTACCTGCAAAGTACTCTTAATCACAGCAACTCAATTGTATATGCCATAAGATACAGACTCTTTAATGAAGTTGAGTGGGAGGCCTTCTGGGAGGGCACTCTATCTTCCCACTGATGTTGGCATGGATGCTTTCCACACCTCCCTGAAGCAGACATTCCTGGTTTTTGCAGGCACTCTGTGAGCTACCAGTCTGGTCAGTATCACACAACCCCTGCCTCCTTTCTAGCTTTGACCTTGTTCTTTTTTTTTAAGGCAGATCAGACAGTTTGCATGAAGATCAGTGGTTTGGTTCCCTCATGCTGACAGATCAATCACTCCTGCAGGTCACTCCTGGGGAGAGCAATTAAAACAGCCAACCACCACCACTTGCCCACCACAGCCTTTTTGGTGGTCTGGAGCATCTGCAACATTGTCACGTGAAGCAAGCACATTAGAAAATATCAAAAAGAGATCATTAATAGAGATGGAGAAAAAAATAAAGAATAAAATTAATCTGGATAAGCCAGTTCCTATCAGTTTTCAGTACATCAAAGAACAATAAAGAGAGGGTGTGCATGGAGCACAGCCCCTGTGAAATACTCACTTCCCCCAGGGAGGCTGTCTCTGTCGAAGATACACAGCTTGTACCCAAACTCATTCTCTAAGACTCCCCGCAGTGTCAGCAGCACAAATTCCTCCTCCTCTGCATTGCGTGCGTAGGACACGTACACATCATATTCTTTCCCATCTGAGCATTGGAAGTGCAGAGAAACACAAATAGCATAAGAGACACCTATAATACTGCACATGCTGAGACTTTGACTTGTTTCAGGGGAAAAGCAGTGAAAGCTCACTAAAAATACGAAGGCTCACTTTAAGCCTGGGGGCCATACATTAAGACGCATAGTTACAAGACAGCAGCACTGCCTCTTTAACTATCCTGCATGATCATGCAGGCACTCAGACTCTCCTGCATCACTTAAAGCATGAGACCACAGCAAGATGACTAACACATTCTGTTCAGGGTCCTTTTGTCTTTTGAAATCTCTGACATTGCTTCTTATCACTGCTGTCTATCCACACAAGCAGTCCCACCAGACAGAGACTTTCACCCTGCCTACACCCTCCAAGTACCCTCCTTGGCAGGTTCACACCCCAAGCTGCAAGGACTTGAACACCCTCCTTATCCTACAAAGGCACAAATCTCACCTCTGAGTCCTAAAAGATGAACTCCCAGCAACACAGGGAAGCTGTGGAAGAGCTGAGGACAGTTGGACGCCTTCCCACATTTTAAAGCAAATCTTGGATTTCAATGAATCATTTCATCAAAGAAACCAGGGACTTACTGAAACTTGTCAACTTATTTTGACTTTCTAGATCAGATGAAACAGCTAGCCATCAGCAGAGCAGTGCCCCAGGGAGCCTGATACATCCGCGCTTTACCACTGCAGGGAATACAGAGGACTTCACTCTCCTTTCCCCTGACCCAAACCTGACTTCTCTTGCTCTAAAATGACCCACAAAAATGGAAGGTCAAAATGTCATTATGCTCTGAAAAGGGTTAAAAATAGCTTATATGAACACTCCTATATGAAAACGAAGGGTCTGGCCTGTAGCAGGGTAAAATAAATGCAAGTCCTTTAGCTCCTTACCTAGAATGGTTTCATCTGTTCCAAAATGAGCCCGATAGAAGAGGACCATTTCAAGCCAATAAACATGATAGATGACTATCAGTACCACAATGAGCAGGATGGTTGCTCCCAGTCCACAGGCCAGCTCCACGGTGTACTTTGGTGCTACAGCTGGGTTCAAAAAGAAACAGAAGGTATGGTTTGCAGAGCAGGTTGGGCCTTCAGCTAAGCAGAAGCATGCTTGTGTCACATGTAGCCAAACACCACAGAGGAACAGCCAGGAGCCAAGCTGGCCAAGCCAAGACTTTTCTGGCAGGACATAATGGATGGCCATGTTGGAATCCCCATTGAGGGCTACTAGGTCTGGTTGGCCTGGCAGAACAAGTCAAAGCACAGGCTGGGCTTCTGTCTCTGAGCAAGACCCTGGAAGTAACCAGATGGTAGAATGATCTGTTGATGGAAACCACTTGCACAGTTCAAAGTCAGCTTGTGAGCATAACCTTCTCAGGAGTACATGCAAACCCTTGGGACAACACTACAGCGCTTAGTTATAGGACAGCCAGCCAATGCTGACCTGCTGTAAAACACAGGCAATGGCCACCGTTTTCCCAGCCCATCAAAGACATAAAGATCTTGTGGCTTGTCTCAGACTGACAGCAAGGACATAACTAGCCACAGCCTGATTGTTTCCTACCAGGAAAGATGAATCAGAGTTCACTACAGAGAAGCTGAAGTATTTAAAAACAAATAGGAAAACTTGTGGACATCAAGCCAGAACATCACAGGCCTCCCTACAGCTCATACAATGTCTGTCACACCACTGCTGCTTTTTTCTGATATGGACAGAAAATAACTCTTCTAACTGTATCCCTGGGCAACTCCTTTTTTATGGCAATTCAGATAGCAGCTGACATGCACACTGTCAAACTACATGACAAAAGAACAGTAGTGACTGGAAACCACCAAATTCCAAGATTTTCTAAGTTTTGTTAGAAACCTGATTACAAGAAAGAAAATGGAAGAAGTTTAACAACTTTCAATAGATGATGAGCAGCAGAATTACATGAGAAAGAGAGGGAAGTAATCCAAGAAAAAGCAGGAATCTTGTATAAGCTAATGTAATGAAAGAGTTGGAGCCAACATATATAGTTACTCACTAAAACCTGGAAGACAAGTGCTGAGGGGTTAGGTTCTGGCATGCTTGATGTTCTTGTGTGCTGTGGGATGGTCTACAGTGAACTTAGTTTAAAGTTGCCCTGCCAGCAGTGGTTAGCGATTGTTCTTAGATTTTGCTGTGGAACAGAGCAGAAAGGAGGCATGCTGAGTAACCAGGCCTGCTCAGAGCAAACCCACTCAACTGCCTGGGACCAGAGACTGGAAGAAGAGAGAGTACAGATCAGTCCACTAGAAAACAGCATTTAGGTACTGCTGTATAGAGAAAGAATCTGAAGTTTCTAAATTCACTTCTGCTACATGTATATACATCATCCCAGATGAATTACATTTGTAGGATGAACACACTGGCAGATGGTTTCGGCCTCAGTTGTGTTTGCTCTATT
Organism: Psilopsiagon aymara; assembly: GCA_024733675.1. Lineage (NCBI taxonomy): Eukaryota > Metazoa > Chordata > Aves > Psittaciformes > Psittacidae > Psilopsiagon > Psilopsiagon aymara. The sequence goes on along the minus strand of JANRGW010041493.1, from coordinate 5,297 downwards.
GTTCATTGCTAATGATCCAGACAAGGTTTGTCTCAATGGAATGAGACTAAAAAGGAAGAAGGACAAGTACCAAGACGGAAGAGAAAGATCTCTTCTGGAAAAGACCTTTGTAAGCCTTCCCATGTTAACAAGGCAGAGTCAGGGGAAAAAGGTAGCCACACAGGGAAGAATGAACTACACAAGGCAGGGCAGCATCCCTTATGGGAGAGGGGAGGTCCAACCTACAGCAAGCATTGAAGCTCTGATGAGGTTGATAAGGAGGTAGAAGTGTCCACCTTAATCAGGAAACCTCACATATCTATAGTGAAGACTCGGTTTTTATTACTGGTCTGGGAAACAAGAACAAAATCTGTGATGAAAGAAAGATTCAGGGGAAACCCCACACTGAATAGACCTGTATCAATCCATACTACTCATGCTGAGATAAGAGTGTCTAGACTGGAGCATCATCATGGCAAAGAGTGAAATCAGAGCATTATGGTTAGACTGTCTCACTACCTGAGCAACATCAACGAGTGCAGTCCGCCTTCTGGAAGATGCCAACTGGTAGTTGTTGTGTCATGCAAAACCATCACACAATCAAGTAACCCAAAATAATTTCAAGTACCCTGTCTCCTCAGATCTGCTTCAATTGTGGTTTATGGATGGGATGGGACAGGTCTATTCATTCCTCTCTCTTCCCAGGCACTTGACCATAGCAGAGTGTATGTGACATGCATCCTTGGCTCCCTGCCTCCACGAAGTGGTGCAGTATGACTGCCATAAGACAGTAGCACATATAGAACAGTGTGTTGGGGAAAAAGGCCTGATGAAATTATTTGTTCCCTTGCTGTTTTGCAAGGTAAAGCTTGAGGCAGGACCAACAGCTTTTAAGCATGCCTCATTTCACACCCATGCCTGCACATATTTTACCTTTCATGCGCACTATGGCCTGGCTACGGTCCTCGCCTTTGGCGTTTCTGGCATAACAAGTATAATTCTGTTTCAAGTCCTCTGGTGTGGCTTTTGCAACTGTTAGAGTCCTTATGATAGTTTTGTCTTCAAAATCTCTAGTAATTTCACTGTAAGAGAAAAACTAGAGCATTACATATGTGAAAGTGCAGCACGTTCTTAGTGACAAACACTCCTTTCCCTCGGGTAACTCAATTCTTTCTTTCAGAAACAAACAAACAAACAAACAAACACCAAACCACCTAAACTAATATTTATGAATCGATACACACTTCAGATTTTAACAGAGCTGGAGCTGTTTCTTTATCTGATTGTCCTTAATATTTATTTTGCCAATTTTCTCATTGCAGCTGTGTCACATTACATTTTAGAGAAAGGAATTTCTTGCTTGCAAAACAACAAGATCAGGATTCAGAGCCCACATTACATTCCCTGTGCAAACCTGGATGAGTCAGTTTGTGTCTCTCTGCCTGAATTGCTCATCTGCAAGGTGGGGATAATAGCATTTACTTTTGCCTTTCCTTTCTCTACATAGGTTTGCAAACCTATTTGAGCAAAACCTGCCTTCCATGTGTAATTCAGCACACAGCAAATAGGATTCTGAACCTCATTTGAGTTCTTTATATAAGTGAATCCCTATTCCTTCTAATCAATACTATCTATAATAGTACATTTCTGTTTTCAGCCTCTGTTTTTTTAAACCTTTTTATCATTAAAGCTATTTGGGAACATTCCTCTAAATAAAACAGTGGCTGCTCCTGTTTTAGCAGTTCCACAATAGCACCAGCTGTTGGCACCACTACCAGGATTTGAACAAGGAATGATGTGAATTGGTAAATGAAGTTCCCTCAAATCCTTCTGTAAGACATGACACCATTCAGGTCTGCAGGCCTCCTCCCTGGAGCTCCTGGTTCATCGCGGCACAGTGCAAGCCCAGGGGTTTCTGATTAACAGAGAACTGCAGGACCCCACACTCTCTTGCAAGGGAAAATGGGACTGTCACATGTCTATGCCCATTTCCCTCTGCAGGAAACGAGAGGTTTAGATACAAATGAAGGCTCACATTACTGTGTTACCTTTGTGTGACTTTTATCTTCGGGTCCATGATGTCACCCTCATTTTTCCCATCTATGGTCCACCACACCTCAGTCCGGGATTCCTTCAGGAAGGTGAAGAAGACCTCACAGGACAGAACAAGGTCATCTCCTGGGAAGAAAGGAAAATGGTGTGATATTGCAAAGCAGGAACAGCGTCAACTTTTGTGGTTTCCAATGGTCCTACCATCCTGAGCTGTGCCTTCCTTTATAAGGCAATGAGGCCACCATCCACCTTAAGACATCTGAAAAATCAACATGTACAGGGCGTTAAACTGTTATGACAGACAAATAAATAGAAGAAAATATCCTGCCTTCTCAAATGTGTTACAAATTCCTTGACTGCACCAAGTGACACATCTGAAGGGAGATGCTCCATGGCAACCACTTCCTTTGAAAGCCAGGCAGCGTTAATCATCCCCACTGCTCATGAGACAGATGCCATAAAGCAAAGGATCCAGCTCCACAAAAGCATTTTGGTATGGGAACACTTGTTCAGCCATTTAACTTTTCTTCAAAATCAGGCTTGGGAGCATGAATATCTTTGTGATCAGTCCATAAGTGATTTTATCTTACAGAATGACTACAGAAGAAGTCGGACCTTCTAAACCAAAAAAGCCATGCTTTAAAGTGAAGACTGCTGCTAATCATCATTGGCACCACATTTATTACAGTAGTGTAATGGGACACAATCCATTCAATATAGGGAATTGCTCCAAAAAGCTATCAGTATAAACTGATGGGTTGGGGGAAGTGGTGTGGTACCCCATTACACAATGCTGTGAGGCCAGCAATTCTGGCCTCATTAATCCTATCATTAATTAGGAAGCAATTGGCTGAAAAGGGAGAGGAGATGAGTAAGATGTGGCCAGGATGTTGGAGCCACTTCAGGACTGAATGAGGGAAGGTTGGAGCAAAGCACAGCCTGGGAGAGGGCTGAGACATGCTCCTATAGGAATTTCTTTCAGCAGCTGAGGGTCCCATTTCATCCAACTCTGAAGCTGAAGTCCTGCATCTCCATGGCTGTTTATTTATTCTTGCAAAAATCAACTTTTAAAGCTTTCCTATTCTGGCACTGAGAACTGGCACCCCACACTGACAGGCATCTTTGTGGCAGTTCATGTGCTCTGCAAAGCGAAAGCACTGGGGATGCAGGAGAAGGTGAGAGCTTCTGTGCCTGGCTGGGTCTTCCCATCCTGTCCCAGCAGGCAGTCTGCCAGGGCAGCAACAGAAGGCAGCAAGCATTGTAATTTACCTGCTTCCAGTTCGTAGACAACTTTCTCATTTGGAGAGATGAATTGTGGTGGCAAAGCCTTGTTTGGAGATCCTGCAGGAGAGAAGAGAGAACCCTTCATGGGGAACAGGACTTCATGAGAACCTGGTGTCCTTGCAGCCTCATTCATGATGCCCTTGCACCCCACTCGACATGCTCCAATTAAGCTTGTGATATTACCCTGCTGCAAAGTTCCATGCAAAAAGAAATCTAATCCTAGTCCCCAAACTTGGCCAGATACAGATTTTGAGGCTCCACCAAATTTTAGGTAAGTCTATATGCAAGTTTTTGTTCCTCTCACATCAGAGGAGCTCCATACCCATCCAATCTCCCACTCAACTTCTCCCACAAGGCACAACCTGTATCGGTTTATTTTTACTGATGCTTCTGAAAACCAGAAAAAAAGCATCACTTCCTGTTGCAAGTATTTAATTCAGCTGTTACAGGAGCAGTTGCCATGGGACTCAACAGGTGCTCTACTGTTTCTTAGGTTTTTAAATTCTGTCTACAATTCCCTGGCAGGTTAGCTGAGCCCTTGTGCCTGGGATGGATCGATCCAAACACTGGGCTGGGTAACTGGAGCCCTGCCTGGCCAATTTACAATCTTGGACTTGGCACACAAAGCTTTGGGATTCCAAGAAAACCAAGGCAAGTTGGCTATAATGGGACAATCTCACAAATAATGATGAGAAAAGGACACTGGAAACAAAATGGAGCAAGAATGTAGGGGTTATGCATTCATATGCCAGCAGAGGGTATCCCTGGCCATCTCATGGACTGTATCTCACCAGCCTAAGCCTGGTCACAAGCTGTGTTGCTTGGGGCTTTAGGCATGGTGGTGGGTAGGACCTCCAATGCAACATGTTATGGGCAGTAACACAAGGCTGACAGCAGCAAGCAAAAATTTACCAGGTCAGTTGGGTAATGCAGATTGAGCACAACTACAAATGGATCCTGTGACAGATTCTTCTAGCTGTTTTCACCACTTCTGCAGTTATCCACTTGCATTGTACACATTATAAAATCATTCTTACCCACCACCTTCATGTTTATGGTTCTGGTGAGATTATAGGTTCTTCCATGGTCCTTGAATGTCACAATGCAAGTGTAATTCCCTCTATACACACTGCGGACAATGCCAATGACAAGCCTGGGCCCTTGAGGGTATCGCTCATAGAAGCCATCCACCAAGTTGCAGTTCTGGAGTCAGATGGAAAAACACTTGAGGTTTGGGATTCGGAAGTAAAGATACTGGCTTAAACACTACTACAAAGATCTTTTTAAAACTATGAATATGATACTTGGGGATTGTGTTGTAGGTCAGACGTAAATACTTCAGGCATGTTAGAATACAAACTGGTATTCACTTTGAAAATGAGATGGAGAAACAGATGACCCTAATAGGTTTAATCACACATCAAATACAGACAATTTTATAAAAGAGAGATCTCTGATCCAGAAGTACATTTGCAGTCAAGGTGAGCACCTCATCAGAATAAAAGTAAAAAGAGAGAGTGTCATGGATTCAGCAGTAGCAATTATTTTTCTCCTTCTTAGTAGCTGGTGCAGTGCTGTGGTTTTGACTTTTGGCCTGGGGACAGTGCTGATGCTTTTAGTTGCTGCTCAGTAATGTTTGGTCTAACCAAGGACTTTCTGAGTCTCATGCTCTGACAGGGAGTAGGGGAAGCCAGGAGGAAGCAGAGACAGGACACCTGACCCAAGCTGACCAAAGGGATATTCCATACCACAGCACATCGTGCCCAGTATATAAATTGGGGGCAGTTACATGGAACGGTTAGATCACTGCTCAGGTCGGGCTGGGTATCGGTCGGTGGGTGGTGAGCGGTTGTATTCTCTTCCCTTGTTATTTCCTGTATCATTGTTATTATTGGTGGTAGCAGCAGTGGTTTGTGTTATACCTCAGTTACTGGACTATTCTTATCTCAGCACATGGGAGTTACATTCTTTCGATTCCCCTC
>JANRGW010041492.1:34745-49228 GCA_024733675.1 Psilopsiagon aymara | reverse complement strand
ACAGTGGCTTAGCAACTTCATTTGCCAGCTCCTTCAGGACCTGCAGATGGATTTCATCAGGTCCCATGGACTTGTGTGTATTCAGTTTCCTAAGATGGTCCTGAACCTGATCCTGTCCTACAGAGAGCCCAAGGTCTTCATTCTCACTGTCCCTGTGCCTGCCTTCCAAGACTTGGGTGGTGTGGTCAGAGCATTTGCTGGTGAAGGCTGAAGGAAAGAAGTCGTTAAGAACCTCAGCCTTCTCCAAACACAGGGTATCCAGTTCTCCTGATAGCTTCCGGAGAGGGCCTACATTGTCCCTAGCCTGTCTTTTATTTGATATGTACCTATAGAATCCCTTCCTGTTGTCTTTCACATCCTTAGCCAAATTTAATTCTAAGTGGGCCTTAGCTTTCCTAACCTGGTCCCTAGCTTCCCAGACAACATCCCTGTATTCTTCCCAGGCAGACTGTCCTTGCTTCCGCATTTATAAGCCTCTTTTTTCCTTCGGAGTTTCCTCGGCAGCTCCTTATCCATTCAAGGAGGTCTCCTGCTGCACTTTCTTCTAGTAGGGATGTATTGCTCCTGTGCTTGCAGCAGGTGATCCTTAAATACCAACCAACAGTCTTGAGCCCCCTGCCCTCTAGGGCCATATCCCATGGAACCTTACTGAGCAGGTTCCTGAAGAGGCCAAAGTCTGCTCTCTTGAAGTCCAGGGCAATGAGCTTGCTGCACGCTCTTCTCACTGTGTTACGGATCTTGGATTCTGTCATCTCATGATAGCTGCAATCAAGGCTGCCCTGGAGCATCACATTTCCAACCAGCCCTTCTCTGTTGGTGAGCACGAGGTCAAGCACGACGCCTCTCCTTGTTGGCTCCTCTATTACTTGCAGAAGGAAGTTTTCTTCCACACAATCGAGGAACTTCCTGGATTGCTTGTGCCAGGCTGTACTGTCCCTACAACAGATATCAGGGTGGTTGAAGTCCCCCATGAGAGCAAGGGCATGAGGCTGTTCCTATCTGTCTATAGAGCGCTTCATCCACCAAGTCCTCTTGATCAGGCAGTCTGTAACAGAGCTCCACAATAATGTCTCCATCAGTGTTCTCCCTTTAACCCTGACCCACAAACTCTCTGTTGCTGCTCACCTGTCCCCAGACAGAGTTCCATACTCTCCAGCCTATCCATAACATAAATAGGAACTCCCCCTCCCCGTCTGCTGGGCCAGTCTTTCCTAAAGAGCTTCTAACCTTCCATTCCAACACAACTGTCATAGGAGCCATCCCACCATGTGTCTGTGATGCTTATTACGTCATACCTCCACAGGTGTGCACACGTCTCTAATTCCTCTTGTTTCCTCCCCATGCTAGGGGCATTTGTATAGAGGCATCCTAGCCGAGCTCCAATTGAAGCCGGCTCATTGCCGGGAGCAGCTGGAATATCTCTACGTTGCTCCAAGCATTTATTATAGGTGCTGGCAACTGACTGGATGTGTTGGGATGGATTAATTGTTTTGTTATCCAATGCTCTTTGATCTTGTTAATTCAGTAGCAATGCAAATAGGTAAGAAGAACATCTATGTTAATGTAGATTGTTATTTAGAAAGCAAGCAAGGAAGCCAGTAATTCGTAAAAGGTAATCCAAGTAGAGAGTACTTTAACATTTTTTTTTCTTGGGTTTTTAAGACAGTTGACTACTAGACTTTTTTATAATTAGTGCAAATTTAATGTAGCTGATATTATACTGGGCTTAAACCATTTGTCTTAATGATTTTTTGGACTGCAACATGGAGATACTGTTCTCATTTGCTAATGAAGGAAATAAAAATTGAGTGCTCATTTTTAAAGAGGTAAAAATTGGCTATTTTAAGCAAAAATATGATTCTCATTTTTTAAAAAATAATTCTTGCTCTTCCTAGCCACGCATCTTTAAATATGCATGTGCACTACTCCCTTCCCAGCACACTTAAAACCAGCGTTATTACTTTTTCATAAACTAGCTGATCTTTGCTGTAGTTACAATGAGCAAGTAGTCATTGCAATGACTAGCTTTTACTCTTTTAGGTGAATCTAGTTGGCTTTGTATACAGCAATTCGAAATTGGTCGGTTAAATTGCCTTTTTTAGAGTAGTCGTTACTTCATTTGCAAGTACTTTACTGGCTCTTGAAAAGGTACTGCTACTTTGTTGTACACTGAACTACAGAACTCCAGGAACTCGACAGTACCAAATTAGACAATTAAAGTAGAAAGACAGCAAAGAAACAGGCTCATTTTGCAATGGAGGTCTGTGTGTAATAAATGTGTTACGTAAGCTGTGCTTCGCAAGTGGATCCAAGCTGCTGTGGATGTCTAGTTGTTTGGTACAATTTAACTTCATAATCCACTGTGACACCTGCAAGTTTGAGATAATTGTTTTTTGGCTTCAGCTGCTGGATCAGTCCCACTTCAGGGAGGAGTGGAGAGATCCTGGAAAAGCAACCACAATTTTCCTCCTTGATATTATTTCTGTAGCTGCCTGTCCTTGTTCTGAAGAGCTTTATTACCTGTGTCTTGTGGTACTTAAGTTTTTAGGAGAAATCCCACTGCATCAGAAAGAATGGTTATTCTCGGTCTAGGCATTCCAGAGTTTGTGCAGGGACAATATATAACAGAGGTAATAGATAGTAGAGGAAAGCAGCTAAAATCACTAAAACTGGAAATACAAGGTGTTTGAGGAAGATTAGCATGACTGGAAAACAGAAGAACAATGTTAGTGCTGCATATGCAGGCCTGGTTTTGTATTCAGCCCTGAGGTTTAGGAGAGACATACAGTGACGTAGCAGGAGATTGATTCTCAACATAGTTATTTGTTGAGGTTTGTATAACAAAGAATATCTGAACCTTCATGAGTGCATTTTGAAAACTCAGTTCACCTCAACATTTCCCATGTAGGAAGGACTGTTGAAGAACTGGAAGAGGTTAATGTGCATTTCATGAAACTTCAGGTGAAAAATAAAATTAAATAATAAAAGAAGAAAGAATCTTGATGGTCTGATAATGTACATCCTGCAAATTACATTAGGAATAATTGTACTTCAAATACCACTTTCATTGTAAAGATACTGATCTAACAGACATTGTCTTCAACATGAAGCAACCAAGCCTGGAAAGGGGGGATGTATTTGAATACAGTTGCACAGCTTTAGCACATTGTTTGCCTAAAAGAGTTCTTGAACCCTTTCCCTCCCAGAGGCTGCATTAGGTCCTTGTTTTGCAGAACTCCCTGGACAGAGGTTCTCTTGTACATATGCTGACATATAAAGAGTGTGGCAGTTTCTCTGATACAGGTTAGTCATTAGTCCATATAATACTTTTTATTGACTGTTGGTAGATGGCTTTCCAATTTTTGCCTCACACTGAAGCTCAGTTGTGTGATTTTCACTGGGGTAAGCTTCCTGCTGCAATAAAAAAAGTGTAGAATTAGTTCAGAAATAAATAGCAAAGAGATAGTGCAATGCACTGCATTTTTCACCATGCATGTGTAACATTATTACATAAAAAAGCTGCAAGTCAGCTGTGACCTAGATTAAGGCTCAACTACCACAAAACCATAATGATTCAAACAAATATTCTAGCAGCTGCCTAAATATTAATGCTGTGCAGTGTATGTTTACTTATACTATTTAAACTACTTCAGAAATTAAGACACCTGGAATCAACTCCTAGAGAACATATTCTGGAAAGACTGATGACAGTAGTTGTTAGGTTCATTAATAAAACCTTCTTTTTTAACAAATGACACTGCTTTTATCTCTGTGCTTTAAGCAGAATTGTCTAGGTAGAGATTAGAAATTGCTTTGAATACTTTATTTAAAACGTATTATATCAAATTCCTTCACTCCAGGAAAAGCATCTGGAGAAAGGAGGAAGCTGGGTAAAAGTGTACAATATTTGTGGTTGGGAAACTATGAATTTCATGAAGATTTCTTAAACATGAGTGAACTTAAATCTATTGTTCATGATGAACAGTCTGATTTTTGACAGCAATCATTATCTTATGCGCAATAATAACTTCTGTATGGCAGAGATATTGTCTGTCAATGATACAGCTGAAAAACAAGCTTTGGTGAGAATTAAGTAGAATGTTTGTTACAGAACCTGCAACTACAATTTACATGTAGCTTACAGAGCTCTAACCACTTTGGAGTTTGTTGCAGATTAAATCTATGTGTTGCCTTAAATTTCAGCTACTAAAACCACTAAGGTTTGTATAGCTGTAATATGACACAGAAGTAAGAATTATGGAAAAGTCTTTGATTAGGAGAGCTTGAATGACCTGGTATGAGAGTCACCATGTCTAAAATCTGAACACTAAAGTTAGATGGTGGCCCATGGATTTCATTGACACAGCATGTGAACGCTCCACAATAATGAGGGGGTTTATTTTCATAGTACCTGTTATATGATGAAATAACTTTGTACCATAGAAAGCGATAAGTTGTTAAGGGGCCCTTATCTCCCACAAAACCAAGTCACATGTGAAGTTATTCATTCCAAGTTTTTCATGGGTCATGTTGACAAACATTCTCTGTTTTGTGAAGAGGATTGTCCTTGTTTGTTTCTTGAAGTAGTGCTTGTTGACAGGAAAAATGTGAAGCTTCCCCAGTGGCTGGAAAGGGACTTGAAACTTTCTTTCTGCATGCTTAAAAGCACAGAACATTGGCTTATGTGCTATAAGAACATGTGAGATGATTTACATGGAAAGACTTCAAGTGATATTCTCCTTTTACAGTCCTTTGGGTGGACAGTCAACTCCTCTGGTTTGCATAATGCACCTTTTTCCATCAGAGAACATTGTTTCAGAGCATCTTCCATGACAGTTTGTAGCCAGGCTTTGAAATCACACTTATGAAGTTATGAGCAGTAAGCAGGAATGGATAAAGAGGTTTCTTTTGTTCTGGATTTTGAGAGGGGAGTATAACCTTTCAAAGATTAATTCGGGCAACTTCAGACATGCAGTACAAAACACAATGAAACTTGATATCATCATAGCTGGGAACTTTGGCTCACTGTTATCATTGGGCAATTGTATAGGTCATAGAAGAAAGAAGACATACAATGAGACAAGTGAATAGCATGGGGAGCAACACTCTTAGAATGCTGCTTTTCACATAGCCTTTTTGATAACCATGCAGATCTGTTTCAGTAGCTGTATTTGTGGTACAATTAGATAATGTGAAGTTCTAGGCTTGCAGCTCTTTAATTTACTGGACACTTCTTCTCAGTAAGGCTGTTTAATTAATTGGCAGTGAAAAATGTGCTGGGTTTGGCAAATTACATTTCTGTCAAAGCCCCTGCAAGATTCATTAAATCATATCTGAGAGTGCAGGAGCTGCCCTTCCTCAGCTGCCGGCTTCATATATATTAGGTGGTGTTTCAAGTTTTACCTCGTGATTACACTGCTATGTATTAGTAAATGTAGTTTCTTTCAGCACAATCCCAGGCAAGCGTAGCATGACTTCTCAGGTCATTGCAGTATCTGACCATCATCAATTGTGACAGGCTGCAATTCTAGGGCAAAACGCTTTGGAAGTCACGGAAATATTAATGAAATACTGAAAACCAGTATGAAAAACATGTTTAAAAATCCCAAACAAACAACAAAACTGACCTGACCCCCTCAAGTTCTCCCTTCCTTTGCCCTCAGCTGCCCTCCAAAGAAAATAACAGGAAAAACCCTCTAAACCTACAAAGAAACAAAAAAACCCAAACAAACAAGTAAAAAAACAAACCAAAACAAAATAAACCAGTATCAGATATCTCTGCAGTATCATTTGGTCTGTTGGAAACCTTCTGTCAGTTACAAAGCAGATTAAAATTTTTTTGCCTTATGGTAGTACCTATTTTACCATGCAAAGAGAAAAACATGTTTTGTTTTGATGGGCTTATTCAAGAGACATGGAATTGAATAAAGACAGACATGTTAGTGCAGGATTATGTGACATTGCCAGGTCGAAGTATACACAAAATGCTCTGGCTGAGGTCACCGCCATTATTCCATTCTGTTAAATGACTAATTAAATCATAGCGGTTGTCTTGCTGTAGCCCTGATGGTCTAAAGAGATATGTATCAGTTGCTCTAATAAAAGATATTACGTCTCTTTACAAACCTTGTTTCATTTTAATCATATTACAGATTTTAGAAGAGAGAGAAAGGAGCCAGCAAGTGTAGCACTAGAGATAAACATTTTGATAATACTGGTAACATAGGACAATGTGAGACTTAGTGAAAGAGCTGGTGAATAGCTGCCTTTGGAGGACACAGATTCTGCTGCTTGTCAGTAGATCCTCATTTAGATATCAGCCCTGGCAAAAACTCTATGAACTTATACACATGCACTTAACCTCAAGCAAGAAAACCACTACCTGTTAAAAATGTCATGAGATGCACATCTGATCTATTTATGACAGGATTCAGGCTATAATAAATTTCACAGAGTAAATATTCCCTTGGTGATCACTGAACATATGCTGTGTTAAAAAGCAAAACCTTCAGTCAGATCAAGTAGGTACGAGACCTTTCTGATAAACCTTCTCTTTTCAATAGGGGTGCAAGAGGTAGGCTACTGGTTGACATACTAAGTCTGTCTATAAATTGCTAACAAGAGCACAAACTGTCTTCTAGCCCAGCTATAAACATTTTAAGTCTTTTGCCTTCAGTGTAAATCCTTCCTTGTCACCCACAGGTTTAGGCTTTGCTACCCTTTGTCCTGTGCTTAAAGTGGCATATTGCCTAATCATGGATCTGTGAAAATATGCCTGGGTGCAAAATCTTTGTAGCAACCAAAGCAGCCTTGTTTTATTTGTTCTGTGGGTTTGGGGTTCTGTTTGTTTGGTTGGTTAGGGTTTTTTTTTCTTGGAGGGGGAATGTTTTGGATGTTTTTTTTCCTGTTTGTTTGAGTTTTTTTGTGGTGGTGGTGGTGGTGTGGCATTTTGTTTCAGTAAATCTTGATCAGGAGGCACTGCAGAAGCATTCAGATATTACCAGTGATGTGCTAAGAGTAAATCTTGCCACTGCACTGTTATATTTTTCATTCATGGCTCCAAAGCAATGTTCATGCAGAGAGCTCATAGTACTAGGTGTACTTTGGCATTTGGTTCCCCTATATGATACAGTCACTGTAGGAGGAACGATTTCTCTTCTATCCCTCAGCTCTGCCTTTTTATACACTTCTTTTATTTTAGCTGAGGTGCAGAAGAGAGACTCTTCAGGATTTTTCTTTTCTTGTTATAAAATGGTAAGTTTCACTGAAATAGATTTTGAAAGCTGGAAAGGAATGTCCTCAAATTATGCCAAGTTACGGAGGTGTGTGCTCCAGTGTGCAAGATCAAATTGCAGCAGTGTCTGTAGGCTGCCATTCCCTCCAACATAATTTTGAAAATTTGGGAGGGTGCCAGGTTACCACTCTGCACTTGTTTGGCTCCCATATAATTTACACATGGTTTTTGCAGTCAGTTATGTTGGTATTTTATGCTATCTATTGATTTTATGTTTCACTGCGTATTTTATTTAAAACACTCCAAATAGCTCTGAATTTATGTTTTAGCAGTCAGAATGTTAAGAGAATTTTATAAATGAAAAATAATTTAGAAATCACCAGATGATGATTTTTTTGTAATGATTTAAAATATTGCTTAAAGCGATGATAATGATCAGGGCAGCAAATGATCCATGAATGACATCTGAAAGAACAGAAGCCAACACATCAAATGACAGGTGGGTTTTCCCTACCTAATAATAATACTAATAATCTATCAAGCAAATTTAATTTTAAGATGAAAGAAGAAGCTTACTCAGCTCCTAAACTGAAGGCAGAGATTAATGAGAATCAATTGAAGCATTTAAAAAGAGTGCAGGCAGAGAGCTATTTTGGACCTCAAATATTCCTCTTGATATTCCCTGATAGAGACAGAAAAGAAACTGAAAAGACATGGCCTTGCAGAAAGACTTACTAGATGGGTGGCTTTCATAATTCTTCTTCTCACTTAGCAGGAAACTTGCATCACATATCTGCATTTGTATCCATATGTGAGCACACATGCAGAATGTGCTTATGTTGTATGTTTAAAGAGCATGGCTGTTGCTACAGGAAAGTGTGAGGAGAGACGGGTGTAAATACTTATTGAGACAGACATATGAGATAGCTCTCCCCTTGCAGAATTTCTGCTGGAATTAGATACGCTACTCCTACTGACCCATCCTGCTGCAGGCTTTGTGACTCAGTGTTGCTAATGATTTTTGTGACTCATTAGAAAAGTCCAAAGAGTTTACCGCTCCATCTTCATCTCATTTGGTTACATTCAAGCTTGCCTAAGCCCCCACAGTTTCCCTTTTTTGTGTGAAGAAAGGCATACCTACATAGATTCAGTTAAACAACAGGGTTTTAAATGTTTTTTGAAGCCTGAGAATTCAGTACTGGCATTATTTTCTTTTCTAAAGCTTCTGACTCGTTTATTTTCCTGCTTGAATTAACTATGACACTTGACGTTTTCTAGTGCTCTGTGTGGCTTCTTGTCTATCTATTCTTGTTCGCATAACATTGACTTTCAAAATTTTTACACACATCTAATTTTGATACACTGAGCTCTCACAGATTCACATTACTGAAAAGCAAAAGGAGAAAATCCTTTCTTCATTCATCTAACTGCAGCTACAGAATTCCTCACTAATATAGAACTATACTTACAGAAGTACTGAATGACCAAAAATAAAAAATCATCCTCCTGGTGCCAGGTAATTTATATTTCTTTTCTTTAGGGTATGCCAGTTGGAAACAGATAGCTTATCGATCTGCTGTAGTTTTTTAACTCATCCATAAATGAACTAATTTCAATCATACCAGAGGATAACAACATGGAAGCTGCTAGGCAGAGTGACTGGCTTGCTTTGATTTGGTTATGGATACTGGTTGTCTGTTGGGATGACAAGCCAGGCCCTGAGACCACTGCAGAAAATTGTTTCTCTTTACAAGTCTATATTCTGAGTTAACTTCTCAGCTTGACCACTTCCTTGGGTTTGTTTTTTATAGTAGTTCAAACTAGCAAAATATATAAACCTCAGCTTATGCTCAACTTAGGTGGTGGCTCTTTTCCAAAGCTACTTTTATAATTCTTATATTCCCATTCATGTTACTACCCTTGCTTGGGTTCAAAATGGAGTTTACAAGCCTCTTGCATCGCAGGACTTATAAGTGTTCACACGTGCTTGGGCAGTGAAGCCGTAAGAGCCTGCTGTGACACAGTGTTCAGTGCAGGTGTAAGCTGGGAAACTTTCTAGCTGCAGGTACTAAGGAACCTTTGCAAATCTGGTCCCAGCAGTGCTCCCAAAATGCACAAGCTCTGGATATTGTTACTGAGAGGGAAACTCGCAAATTTGTGTTTTGCAAAATCTCATTTAATACACATACAGTTGCTTGTGGTTTTTGTTTCTTTCCACCCAATGTTGCTAAAATTATGGCCAAAATGCATGGTTCAAAACCTCTTTTTTCTTTCTTCCTTACCAGCTCCTATCACTGCAACAAAGTGAGAAAACACCTTGCAAAACAGGTAAAAAGGACATTCACAAAACTTTTTTATGAAACCAGCTTTGACCAGTTCTAGCTCTGGCCACTCTTAAACTTTCCACCAGCAGATTTGCTTGGTTTGTTGCTGATAGTTTAATTCCTCCCCCCCCCGCCCCCCCCAACAGCATTACCATAAACACAAAGCTATCTCAGGGTTTTTTATTGGTATTGGCATATGCTGACTCTGTCAGGTGGGCCAAATGCTAGCTCTTACTGCAGCTGATTTTTTCCCCAGAGCTAATTGTAAAAAAGAAACAGAGGAAATCAAAACCAGTGTGAGCTCATTGACTAATTAGCTGAGACTCACTGTCCTTTACTTGTGACATGCATTTTTAGTCAGGACTGGAAGTATTGAATTACTCATGTGAAGTATCCTTCATGTGCTCCTAGCAAAACCAAAGGAAGTTAACTGTATAAGTTTTTTCTTACCTCACATTAATATTGAGCTAACAGCTGCCATGTGGCTCAGCTGAAGCTCACCCACGGTATGTATAAGTATCCCTGTATTTCTCAAAAAAAGTGAAGGTTAAACAATAACGGCAGGTGATGTTTGTGCATCAGTATAATGGGTTTTTTTGCTTAAGCTGTTTGCAGGAAACCACTTAGATTTGTCACTCTGCCTGATTATTCTAGAACTTTCATGTTTCATAAAGCATCTTTGAAAACATTTAAAGAGCTGTTTGAAAAACAATCTCATCCATTTAAGATGATAATCCTGTTTCTGAGAAAACTAAGCATCTAACAGCATTGCTCATATATTATCTGAAACTTACTTCTCTTGCCTATCATTAAATACCCAATGGCTCTTTCACTGGCTGTTCCTTCCCTTGCCAGTACTGTCTAGAGCTTTTCCTTTTCAGAGGGCTTTCTGTTTATTCATTTACAGTTCTTGGGAATCAATAAACACGCTTTTGTATGGATCAGGGCATACAGATATGCAAAATCAGTCTCAATTTTCAGAGATGCTTTGCTGCGTGTCATAGAATATCAGGCTTTCCTCTCCAGACTGTGCATTGATAGGTAAAACCTACAGATTAATCAGGGCTGATATAAACCTAAGGTGGAAGCTTGAGCTGAGTTGTTAATGTTATTCTTTAATTTGGAAGTTATCTGGAGTCCTGATGATTGTCTCGGGCCTTGTGCATAGCTGGTTGTTTAACTCCACTAGCTTGTAGACTTCAGGTAAAATTTGATCTACAAGGAACTTCACCTGAGATGATGCTTTAGAGATGGAATCCCAGTGGGACCATCAAGTGGAATTAAGACAGTAGAAGTCTTTCTGGTAAGTCTTTCCAGTTTTTATAAGAGCTCATCTTTGTCACTTTGCTCTCACAAAGAAGATGCATGAAGGGTTCTCCAATAAGTTGACCTCACCAAGGAAGGGCAAGTCTTGCCTGACCAACCTAGTAGCCTTCAGTGATGGAGTGACTACTTCAGTATCCAATCCAGCCTTTTGATTAGGCCTGAAGTAGGAATAAATGGGTGAAAATATCATCATGGAGAAATCTGCACATAAATCAAGCTGTTTAGGAGACAAAAAAAAAAAATGGTATGGGCAGAGTTCTTACCAGCATCTTCTTATATACAATGCGAACATATGGAAAGTTTAGATAACTTAGAACCACAGGTCACTTTTCTTGCCTTCAGGAGGAGCTCTTTCTTCAGTATTAGGGGAGCTGTGTCTTAATGGCTTTAATTCCGCAGTTTCTATGCTAAGCTTCCATGCCCATTTTTGCAGCCGTATCCTCCGACTCATGACAAGCACACGGGTCAAAACATTCACTATTATCTGGCAGGATGACAATTGGCATGTAATAGCTGCATTTCTTAGTGATAAACCTGTTCGTAATAAACCTGTTGTTTGTGTTTTTCTGTGCTAAGTGAGGCTCTCATCCTCCAGACCCAGAGATGAAAATGAAGAAGCAAAAGAGAAAGGAGGGTTATTTTCTGGGAAATAAGTATATCTCTGATGGACACTTTAAAATAAACCTAGCTGTACTGGCATCATTTATACCATGCTCTTAGTATCAATCTCTGCTATCCTAGTAAAGCATTCATTATCAGCATACAGTCCCAGATCCCTGGCATGCACAAAATGTAAAGAAGGAAGCACACTGCTGTCAGGAAGCTTAAATTTGTTGTACAGGTATCAATAAGTCAGAGGTACTACCTTCGTAGAGCAGAAACTGGAGCCCCTTCTAAAGGAGTACGTGACAGACAGCCTTGATCTGACAAGGCAATACAGAGCTAGTTGCTCCTGACCCTGAAGCTGAAGTCCTGTGCCACCAGAGACTTTATCACATGAAGTTGAGCAGATAGAGCCATGCAAGCTCTGCATGTGATGACATCATCACATACATGTGCTAAATCTATTATCCTCAAATCTTGATCTATATTAAGTAATGTTCCATTTTGCTATGTCTAGCTGAGATAAAATTCATCTACTGTTCTTTTATTTCTAACCAGTGTCCCGGATTAATGTTTATGAAATAAGGGAAATTAATGAAATCTAAAAGAATAGGAAAAAAATAAAAAACAGTTCCTAGCATATAACTAAAATGAGAGCACAATGCTGAGACTGAAGTTGTCTGGTAGCCTGACTATTTGTTGCTTGTAAGAAATCTGAAGTCAGAACAAGACCCCTGTGGAAAGTACTGGTGACAGGTAGTTTCTCTAGCCTTTGGTGAGGTAGGAAAGAGTGTATACACATTCTAAATTCCTGGAAGTAGGGCTGGGCATTTCTCCTACTGAGAAATATTCGGTTCAGATGTTAATGGAAAGAGAGGGAATTTCCAGTTTTGTGATAGCACAAATTGATTTATAAGCCTGAACTTCTTCCCATCTGTGACGTATCCTTTATGTTCACACGCACACATGCCTAATAGCCAAGTAACAATTTAAAAAGCAGATAGATAGTTATTTTATCTTGTTGTTATTTTTAATATGATTCAATAAGTAGACATAACAAGAGTAGTTACGTGGGTGATAGTCATTCCTGCAGCTTGTCATGCCTGAAGAGCAACAGCCTGCATGCTGAGAAGAGAGCAGGGCTATTACGATAAAGTGAAACGCTGCCTCTGCCTCAGCCTTTTTTTGCAAATGTTTCTATTTCTTGCCCTGTGTGAAATTCTTGAACTTAGCAGTTTATCTTATGAAATGAATTGCTTTTTTCCTTAGCCACAAACAAGCATTTGTGAGTTTCTCAGCAATGTTGGACTGGCCAGACTGTTGGGCTTGTCTGTTGCCTTCAGACCTGCACCATAGTTCTGTTTTGCTGCATGGTGCCAGTGATTTAGCTGGCTGTGAGAAAACTGTGGGCCAGATTAAGATTCAGTCTACCTGCTGTTTACTTCTGTTGTTTTCTCTGATTTGGCATATAGTCTATTTCTATTCCTGCTCTATCTTCTTTGCCCCACTTTGCCCCTTTGTACTGCCAGACAGCTGTTTATATGTTCTCCCTTTTTGCCCATCTCTGTGATAATAAAAGCACTGTTGGCAGTCACATAGCTTCTGTTTGAAGGAAAATCTGTGTTGAAATATAGCAGAATTTTTGGAAAGTTTTTTGGATTTCTGCTAGGAAAAGGCTAAAATCCTTTCAGAGATCAATGGCTATAGAAATTTCTGTACTTATCCATGCCAAGTGTTTACCAGACAAGCACTAAGAGAAGTGAGAAGAAAGGTCCAAAGTTCTAAAGGTAGGCTTCATAAACACTGGAATACTGCTTCCCCTGTCTTCAGCAACTTGAAACAGCTGTGTTTATGTCAGTTCTGTCAAATGAGTAGTGTGACAAATGATTTCAGTATGGAGTAGCATGAAATCTGCTTATAACAGTCATTTGCCTGTAAGAAGTTGTCGTGTTTAATGTAAGCTCTCAAAGTATTCCATTAGTAAGACTGACATGAAATTTTGATTGTATTTATTTCATTGTTTATTTATTTATTTCTCAGAGGCCTGGGAAAAGAAAACCCAAAGCAAAATCTGAGACTAGGGATGATGTGAAATAGACAGATTAAGGGTGACTACATACCTGGCCAGAATTTTCAGAAGTTATTCCTAATATTTTTGGATTCTAGGTAAAGTCACTACAATAAAAACTAGTATCTAGCAAGTTGTGGATATCCACTGACTTTCAAGTGGAAATTGTATTAGTTCTATAAAGCTAATATTTAATTGCCCTAAGTTGTCTGATAATGTGTTACTGCCATCCTTCTGATGTGCACACAGTTCAAGATTATTCACTAAGTGAGTTTTCTTCAGGTCATCTGTGGGTTTGTGGTGAGGTTTCTATTCTTGTGGTAGTTAAGCCATCACCAAAGAACTTTAGACAGAGAATCATAGAATTATAGAATAGTTTGTGTTGGAAAGGACTTACTTGCTCCAACCCTCCTGCAGTAATCAAGGACATCTACTAGATCAGGTTTCTCATAGCTGTGTGGTCATTGTCCCTTCAGAGGTTAAAAAAGATAGGTCAAAATAGGATGAGAAGTTGATGGAAGGGCAGAAGGGTGAAGGAAGAGTGGAAGGAAAAGATGGTATGAAAGAAAGATGGATGAAAGGTTGGGAAGGACGGAAGGTGGAAGGGCAGGGTGGCTGGAAACAAGGATGGAAGGAAGTCCAGCCAGAAGAACAAAAGGATAAAGTAAGGAGGGTAGGAAGGGCAGAGTGACTTATGGAGTAGCAGACAGATGAAAGGTAAGCATGTGTGGAAAGACAGAAAGACAATGTGCGTATGGATAAATGCTGGGACCAGTCTTGTTCAACATCTTTGCTGGTGACATGGACAGTGGGATTGAGTGTGCCCTCAGCAAGTTTACTGATGGCACCAGGCTGTGTGGTTCAGTTGATATGCTGGAGGGAAGGAATGCCATCCAGAGGGACCTTGACATGCTTGTGAGGTGGGCTG
>JANRGW010041492.1:0-32060 GCA_024733675.1 Psilopsiagon aymara | reverse complement strand
CAGAGGGACCTTGACATGCTTGTGAGGTGGGCTGATGCCAACCTGATGAAGTCTAACCATGCCAAGTGCAAGGTCCTCCACCTGGGTTGGAGCAATCCCAGGCACAGCTCCAGGCTGGGTGGAGAAGAGATTCAGAGCAGCCCTGAGGAGAAGAACTTGAGGATGTTGGTCGATGAGAAACTGAATATAAGGTGGCAGTGTGTGCTCACAGCCCAGAAAGCCAACCATATCCTGGGCTGCATCAAAAGGATCGTGACCAGCAGGTCCAAGGGGGTGATCCTGCGTCTCTACTCTGCTCTTGTGAGACCTCACTCAGAGTATTGTGTACAGTTCTGGTGTCCTCAGCATAAAAAGGATATGGAACTGCTGGAACAAGTCCAGAGAGTGGAGCACCTCCCTTATGAAGATAGGCTGAGAAACTTGGGGCTATTCAGCCTGGGGAAGAGAAGGCTGCGTGGAGACCTCATAGCAGTCTTCCAGTATCTGAAGGGGGCCTCTAGGGATGCTGGGGAGGGACTCTTCATTAGGGACTGTAGTGATAAGGCAAGGGGTAATGGGTTCAAAGTTAAACAGGGGAAGTTTAGATTGGATATAAGGAGGAAGTTCTTTCCTGTAAGGTTGGTGAGGCAGTGAAATGGGTTGCCCAGATAAGTTGTGAATTCTCCATCCCTGGCGGTGCTCAAGGCCAGGTTGGACAGGGCCTTGGGTGGCATGGTTTAGTGGGAGGTATCCCTGCCCATGGCAGGGGGTTGGAAGTAGGTGATCTTAAGGTCCTTTCCAACCGTAACTATTTTATGATTCTGTTATCAGTCAGCATGGAGGAACAGATCCACTCTCAGAGCTAAAAGGCTTATTTGAGTACAAAATCTGGAAAAAAACTGAGCATTACTGTATTTGAGCCTTTTTAGCTGAGTGATCTAGGAGGAATTAGATCCTCCTTGTACTTCTGTCTCTAAAAAGATTATCATATGGCTTTTTAAGGACATAAAAAACGAGCTATAACCCTGAGTGTAGTTTGAAACTTTCAAGAGTGAGATGCAAGTTGAAAGTCGTTTTTGTAAACTTGTTGACTCGCTCAGTGTAATCCACACATTGCGTTATGCAATACTGGCACCCAGTGGAGGCTGGAATTACAGCAAAGTTTCCATTGCTGCTTTTGTGGCTTGCCCAGTTCTACCCGGAATTTAGGACTGCAAGCGCAGACTCGGGAAGGTTAGGTCTATGCGGACCAAAGCTATGCGCACTCTAAGCCCTCTCTAAATCAACAACTTTTACCTGTCAACTGGGCTTTTAAATTGAAAAGTTTAGGCTGAGTTTTTATCTATCTATTCAAAACAAACTCTGGATAGTGTGAGGGTCTTTTTCCTACAGGACAGACCCTCTGCTCTAGCTGCATTATTTCCAAAGCCTTTAACAACATCTAATGAAAGAGCATTCTGGGGAGTGTAGGAAAAATGCCCTTTACTCCTACTGCCCTGAAAGTACTGCTTGAATAGTGACAGTATCAGACCCTCAGTGACATGGTTGAGTGGTGGTCTTGGCAGTCCTGAGGTAATGGTTGGACTTTATGATCTTAAAGGTCTCTTCCAACCTAGCTGATTCTATGATTCTAAAAGCTTGGAGAGAAAGTGAAGAGCAATGTGTGCGCATAAGGCAAAGGGGAACGGAAAGGAAGCACAGCTTCTGATTCAGTCACTGGCTGGGATTAGGTGAAATAGACTGAGTAGTCTGTGAGGTGTATGAGAGAGGAGTGAGAACAAGAAGAATGCCAGACATGTGTCAAGTAGAAGGTAAGGAAGCCCCTAGAGAACATATCTTAATGTTTAAAATTTGGGCAATGCTAACAGCAGCCCCACCAAAAGTAAATGGATATTAATAAGCTGTAAGCAGATCAAACTCCCCATGTGGCATCCTTGACATTACAATGTACATGGAATATCAGGTTTCTCTAAAGAATATGTTATTTACTATGAGGCTGGTCAACATGCTGCTCCAAGGGGAATTAGGCTATATGTCATCTTCTGCTTATTGTTTTCTTTGGAGTTATGTATTACAAATAGTTGTGGCAAAGAGGGATTTGGAACTGACTGACTTGTAGTGTCAGAAAGAATTGAATGAATTAAAAGAATTTTCCTGTTTACCTAGTGTTATTGAGCTCAGATTTCAGTTTTGGGTTGCATACCTACTCGGTGCCTAATATTATCAGAAAAATGTGTTTAATGCGGGTGATGATTTGAGTTCCTAGAAACTTTTCAACTTCACTGGTTTAGCACCCTCTGTCATGCCTTCCTCTTTCTCTCTCCTCTTTCCTCTACCCCTCCCAGCCTGTTTTTTTTGTCTGCAATTGACATTTCATTTTAAACCCTGGATGCTTTGGCATTTTTGCTATGCTGGAATTTTTTAGATCTTCAAGCATGCTCAAGTAATTGTTGCTTTGCAGGCAAGAAAGAGTTTGAGAAAGAGCGAGTGATAAGTTAGACTAGTTTGTACACTGTGTAGTTTTTTTCAGAGGTGCAAAAGTCATTAGGCAGAAGAGGCTTCTTATTAAGTGCATACTCTGTCACTGTTGCAGTATTTTGTAAGTGATCCTATAAGTCACCAGGACTTTCTGCTGATTAGGCTACTATTCACTTTAGGATACACTCTCACAATTTCTGGAGAAATGGCTGCTTATTTTAATGATGAGAGAGAGGTAGCATCATTACAGTGGCATTTATTCAAGCTTTATGTGGCTGTAGGTAACTAGATCTTTCTTTTCATTTTATAGCACAGGGTGTGAGATCAGAATTAAGTCACCCAGGAGTAAGAAGTTGCCTCAAATGAGTGATGTGAACTGCTCAAATGAGTGATGTGAACTTCTTGGCTGATCCAAGCATGGTGTTATAATACTGTCTTGACTGAGGCAGAAATTCTAACAAAAGAAAAGTCTGCTAGAACAGATTAGTAATTTATTTTTGAGCTAGATGGTTGGAACTAGATGATCATAAGGTCCTTTCCAACCCTAACTATTGTATGATTCCATGATTCTATGATTAAAAGGCATAGGATACTTTTTGTCCCTTACTAGAGATTGCTCCCACCTCATCCTCTATACTGGAAGAGCTGGGTTACAACTCACAGAGTCTCACCTAGGAAATACTCCCAGATGAAGCTGTATGTCCCCTGACTTCCTGCTCATGTTAGAAGAATTTATTGTGTGTGTTTAAAGCCCGTAACAAATTGCCTTTCCCCTTACTCAGAAGAGGTTTTTTGAGGAATTTTGCCCCAGGAAACTGGCAGTGTTTGAATTATCCAGTCCATGGTAGTTCTCTGCTGCCGTGTCAGATTATGACCAGCAGCATGTGCTTCACTCTTCTGGCTTTGCCACGTAAGATGTGTTGCAAATGATATTGATGTGACTGAGTAAAAAATCCTGTGTGCTATTCCTCTTCAGTTCATCTTACCCTCAAGCTCCTTTAAATGTGAAATAACATACTTGCATCCAATTTTGCCATAGTTTTACCACTTCTCTGCTAAAAGGCTTTCTGTCTTGTATGAACTAGTCAAAATGAAGGACTTGCCATAGAATGCATGAAGAAGGTAAGGCACCTAGGGCATTGGAGAAGGCATTAGGACAGAGAAGTCCAATTAATCAAATGAAGACTTTCATCCTGAAAAAGGAAACGTAGTTGAGACATACTCAAGTAGTTACAACTGATTTTTCTCGCAGGGAAAAAAAAGACAAAAAAAAAGAAAAAGACGCAAAGTATGTCAGTTGCTGAAAGTGGTAATGGAAAAGGAAGTAATTTTAAGTAGAGATGACACTGGCTTTTTTCCTTTCCTTTTCTCTTTTAATTTTTAAAGAAAGCTATGAGTGCTGACTGCTAATCCTAAAAAGAAGGCGGTCAGGGTAAGCCTATACCAGTAAATGATATCTCAGAGTAGCAGGAAAGAGACATAACATAGAGACAGAAAAGGACAGAACAATCAAAGACCTTTTAAGTGACATGGATTAAGATTTACAATTGAATTAAGAAAGATCAGTTGTTCAAACTCATTAAAAGATGAATGATTAGACTTTAAATGGTTTTTGATCAGCTGTTCTGAACAGAAATACAATTGAGTTTCCTTTAAACTACTTCAAGCTTTGGGGTAGGTACTGCCTTGCACTTACCTTGGCCATTCATCTTGGTTTGAAGTGACTTCTGTGTTCTGTCTCTGGTTAATGTTGCTTTTCATTCAGACATCAAAAAATCTAAGCCATAGGTGTCAATAAAAGCTCAGCCAATATCTCTGTTGCAGCTGCGCAACCAGTCCAAAAGGGCTAGCAGCAGACATGACAAAGTAACACCCTCCAGGCTTTGTGCATAAGGAGTGGGGAAGCCTTGGCTTTCTGACTTGGCAAGGACCATCTAGAAGGTAGTTTGGATCTAACTTGCTCAAAAGGATTGCTCAGTGATGTGATTAATGAATATACAGAGTTCACTGTGAATGGATTTTTGGATCTGAGAAGATCCAAGCAGAAATCAGTAGTTAAGTAGAAGCAAATATGTTGTTTCTAGAGTTACCTGGATGCATGATGAAGATGCTTTACAAAGCAGTTTAAAAAGTGCTGTAGCAAAAATCTTAAAAAAAATCTCTACATTGCTCTGCTGAAGTCTGAGTGCTGTTATAAGCATACATGGTCTCTTTGGCATCTGACTGTTAAATGTAAAAGCTGTACTCTAAAAGTGTCAACCAGTGATTGTAACTTCAAAGAATGACATAACAGTGTGAGGAAAGAAAAGCAAGGTGGAAAGTAATTTAAATTTGTGTACATTCAAGGGCAATATCATGTGTATATGGATGCTAATGTAGCTGTTAGATACACACCTGGTAAATACGCTGAGATTTAATAGATGTCAGAGTTAACAAAATTTCATTGTTGTGAAAATTTTTTTCCATAGGCTTTCAGAAAGAACTGCTCAAAGTTGTTGACTGAAAGCACTTAATTAGAGTGCTTCAATGGTGGTGTTGCTATCTTTGATATTGGCAATATGGAAATTATTTGGTGTGAAACAATATGGAAATAAATTGATGCTATTTGATTTGGGTATTGGGGAAAAGCATAGTCATAGACCAGATCTCTATGATACTAACTATTGTATGTACACACACAAAAATGTTGCTTTGAGAACTGACAATTCTATAAATATTTTGAAACATATTTATATTTCTATAAATATTTGAAAAGCCCACTTGCTCAATTTTACAGGGTTATTAAACAGAATTTTAGAGCAGAAATTATGAACAGAATATCTAAGTGTCTAGGCACTCTAAGAGTATTCATAACTTTGAAGACCTATAGTAAAATTTGGGATAATATGGGATATGGAACAGTTCTTAGCTCAACTAGGTCTTGATCCTGTAGAAAGACTTTTATTGATGGCTCCTAACTTCACTGGGGGAAGCATAAGATGTGCCTGAATTGCAAGGCACATCTAACACATTTTTTTTATGAAACTAAGCTTGTATATGTTCTTTGTTCATGGAAAGTGAAAGAGACAGTGGTTCTTAGCACAGCAGTGACTCAGTCCAAGACTAAATTTTGAATGATCTCTACTAGAACATCTCTTCTCAGTAAGTTATATGTAGAGAGCAAAAGAAAATGTGTACAAGATATTGGTCTGAACTTCTTGTTGGGAAGCTACTAATCTAGAATAAGACAAAGAATAAAATGTGTGGGTTATTTTTCAAAGTTATTTACACACACTAGATTATCTTAAGGTCACTTCCAGTGCTAACTATTCTATGATTCTATGATTATTCTCTTTCCTCACAGGATCCTTGTTGGCTTTGAATTTGGCATAATTCATTTATATTGTCTTGTTCTGCATAGCTTACTTCATCAGACATCAGTCAAAATAAATTTTAAAAATATGGAAAATTCATCTCTAGTTAAAAAATAGTGGGAGTGATGTAACATAGACTTTGCACTGGCTTTTCCCTATCAATCACTATCATTGCTTACAGTGCTAGCTCAGTCTCACTGGAACACTTCCCCAAGGGTTAGAAGACTGTGACCAGGGCTCTACCTGCTGCTCAGTGAAGCTGAGCATAGCAGTACAAAGGTGGCTGAAACAGCTTCCAATCCTAATATAAACATGTTCACAGTTATTTCTTCACTTTGTTCTTTGTCAGCTGAAATATTGCAAAAGTATTCCCATTTCACTATTTTATTTACAATTTGAATTAATGTAAAATTGTACTACCAAGTAAAGGCAATTTATTCTGTTTGCTAGTGCTGTTGAAAAGGAAGAGTGCCCTGCAAACAAATCTCAGGAGAGAATCCAGTGAGCCACTATTTCATCCCAGTGTCCTTCAGAACAGCATTTTCATTCTCTGAGACTGACTCTGTGATCTTTAAAAGAATATGAACTTTTTTATAGAAATTTGGTGTACTTTCATCTAAAGTTATGCTCTTTGGCCACAAAGGTTCAGTTGTTCTGATCTCAGAGTGACATGTTTAGCAGGAGGACATGTTTAGACCTCTGTTTTCCAGCCGTCACACTTTTATAATATCTCTTCTTTCTATGACATTATCTCTGCTTCCTTCTGAAACAGAAGAGAATAGGTCCTGATTTTTGAGAGTCTCTCCTGGAGCCAGAAGAAGCCCTGTACTGAGCTGCAGTGGCTCTTGTGTTATTTATGGACTGGCAGGTAGCAGAATGAAGCCTGATCATGTGAAATTTGTAGCCCAGTCTTGGGCTTTACAGATCTGGAGGATTGGGTTGGCATGAAATACAGAATGGGAGTTTTTACTGCTTATGTGAAGTGAATCTTGAGTGTTGTTGGGGAAGTCCAATATTTAGTATTTGGTAGTTGTTGGGTTAATTCTGTCAAAGCATCTCTTTGAGTGAACAAACTGTCTCACAGATTAGGAACAGTATTAGAAAAACAGGCAGTTATTGGATGACAGAATCAGAACAGTATTTGGAACTTTCCTCAACAACATGCTTATTTTCACAGATCTATGCAACTTCTTAGCCAGAATATGGCAAGTTGAGGTTTTAGCTACCGTAAACATAATGCTCACACATTTTCCATCTAAAATAACCAGATTTTCCATTTAAAACAACCGGACAGGATCCTGGGCTATCGAAGCTGCAATCTGCTCAGTAGATGAATTTAATTTCAGTGAGTTCTGACATGACTTTCTGATGAAAGACCAGCTTATGAAAATAAGCATGACTTGCAAATATGATCTTATATGCAGATTTGGGTATTGGGGAAATAATACTTCTTTCAAAGTATTATGTTGCAGATATTTTGGCTTGCTGAAAAAATAGTCTCTACTGAAAGTATAACCAAATTTATAGTTTTGTTCCTTCTTCAATGCAGTATTCAAACACTAGCTTAACTTTATGCATATGTTGTTATTCTAGATAAAGAAGCTTATTTATGTTGAGACATAGTAAGGCAGCAAATAGTATTGAGTAGAAGAAAAATAAAGATTCAGCTTGTAAAAATATTCTGTTTCTCAGCCTCTTATCATTGTCCTTATTTCTTCTAATATAGAACCAATATAACAACTGTACTTGACCAAAGAGCAGCACTGGTAGGTGTAATGGAGAGAAAAACCTCTGAGATCATTTTTTACCTGATGGCTCATAGTAGACCTCTGACTGCTCATAAAAATTCCATGCAAAGAGCTGATCTTAAACTTAAATTTCTTAGTTTTAAAGCAATTCTGAAATTATTTTATTGCTAGTGCAGTCATAGAAATACGTCAGTGTTTATAGAAGATGCAAGGAGATTTTCTTGTCAGGAGTGGAATCTTAGGTCCAAATAGCTTGTGTCTGCTGCAGTCAGTAATGTTCCATTCATTTTCAACAGATAAAAACTGCTACTTTTTCACTTTTTGAAATTCTTGTTTGTATAAGGGCAGCTATTTCTTCTGTTGTTACTACAACACCAATGGCCTCTTATTGAGTTGCTCTCTAAAAGTTTTATAGCTAAAGTGCTGTGAGTGTTTTCATTATAAATGGCTATCATAAAGCTCTATAACTTGCTTGTAAAAAATTCTCTGCCAATAAAAATCTGACACATACAAAGTTGGTTCTGGAGGTAATTTATTTAAATTAATTTACTAAAATAATTGGAGAGCCATTGTTAAGTAAAGAATGTAGCAAACAATTATATTAATGCTTGGTGCCTTATATTGCTTTTCTTAAAAGAAACAAGAAGTTTTAGAAAGAAAAGTGTAGGTGAAACACAGAGACAGTTTTGGCAATTATGTGAATTTAGACATAAAAATACTTTTCAGGACAAGTTGCTGTACATATTTAATACATGCTATTAGATAAACATCCTACTGTTAATGGTATTTAATTAGTGTGCATGTGATTCAAGTACTGCAGAGGCCCTGCATTTCAAAGACTGGATATTTTTTAGGCTAAACTAAGTGATACTGTTGAAATGAGAAATATTTGCAGGACAATCAGGAGAATTGTTTGCATAAGGATCCATTTCATATTTAAAATAACAGAAACCAGATGACATCTGTGCTATCTCCATTGGTCATTCACCCTCTTGACCTTTCTAATGTAACTCTACTTTCTGCTGTGGTGTTTTCATTGTCATACTTCAAGCACAGGGTAGGGTTATGGTTGTTTCTAACTTCATATATAATGATCTGTTCAAGAATTTTAATTTGATGAGAGAAGTTGTACGTGAAATTCCAGTAATAATGATAAACTCTTTAATTAAAATTTAGCATAATTGTCTTCAGGTTTGAAAATATTGACTTAAACCGATCCACAATTCTAGCAGGAAGACTATCTGAAGCTTTTCCTGAGAGAAGAAGGACACTATGAGGAGTTAGATTAGCTGATAATGACTGATTTGCTGTGACCTCCATGCTGCTCTTTTTGGATAGAGGCACTTTCTCATTATTGTAATAGATGAAAAGGGTCCTCTAAAAATGTGATGTACATAGGACTTTTTTTTCCCCTCATGAAGAGGTACACGAATAGACACTTTTGAAAATAAAATCCATGGTGTCACACCAAAAACTGAATAATGCAAAGTAATCAAACATGTCGAAAGAGTGTTCTTGTTTTTAAATGACAGACACTGGATGTTCAAAAATATGCCCTCCTGCAATGTAATGTCTGTGACATTATTTATTTAAAACTAGATGATCAGAACATGTTTTTTTCAGTGAGTACATCTCATTTTCTGGAGTGCCGTGGTATGCATAAGCCTGAAGCCCTTGTTTGTTTATAGGAATAGTTGAGATAGGTCATTTTCTTTTTCTCAGACTATGATCCCCCAGGGTAAATAAAAATGAGGGCTATGGAAAAACTGCTAATGTACGGTCTTTCTCTAATTCAGGCTGCAGGACCCAGTATCTTGTTCAGCATTCTTATATAACACATGACAGTTCCTCTCATCTTGTTGCTGAGTCCTTCTTGTGTCCGTGTGGCTTCATTTTAATGAAATTCAGACCCCAAAGTATAATATATAAAGTCTTATCCATTATTTAAAAGAAACAAGCGTATACTTTCTGTAATTTGTAATGAAGATGTCAAGAAGATCCTACAAATAGGAATAGATTCCTGCAACTTAAAACCAAGCCAGTACATCCATCCCTCCAAAATATAGGGCAAAAGAATCTGAGAAATATTTGGCTTCTGTCATGTATCACATAACTTAAAGAATTTAATCTCTAACTTTATCATATGTGAACACAAATAGTTCTCCCCTCTTTTTATATGCTGCTGAAATTGCAGATAACAGTCATTATAGTAATGGTAGTTTAGTTGTGACAGAACAAGAGAAAAAGAATGTTAATGAATGCTGAATGCAAAGGTATTTGAAAATCTCTTTTTTCTCAAGCCACTGTATTAATCTGTGTTCAGTAGTTTTCCTTCTATTTCATCAATGCATCCCAATTCTGTAAACACCAAGAGTGGTTGAGTGTTAGGATCTGTACTAGAGATGACTTCTACATAGCTACAAGTGAATTCCTTTGCAGTCTTTTCTCCTTTGTAGCCACTCAGCAGCTGTCCTGTAGAATTGAAAGCATGTGAAGAGATCAGGTAAGTTGAACGTATCCTTGCGTGGTTCACCTATGTTTGTAGAGGGTAGTTTGAAGCAATGTAAGCTGTGATTTATGGGAGTAGGAAAATGTGAGCTAATACGCTAATAGCAGTACAGTTCCTGGTTTCTTTTATCAACTATAGAAATAATACTTTAAAAGACTGTCTTACCCTTCATATCATTCCTCAAAACTGAGGGAGTTCAAAGTCAGCTATTCGCTTATCCTCGAAGTGAAGATAAGAGGGAAGTTTGGATTTTGAGCTTATTGATTTTTGTCTATCCTTTCTGTAAAGTGACTTATTTTCTACTACCTCTTTGACAAGCAGTTGCACTTTTTATCTGCAAGAGTATTAGAGTATCTCTGAGTGCTGAAGAACTTGCACTGTGTAGTAACCATTTGACTGCTTTCCCTAGGTTTAATAAAGAGAAAAAATTTACATACTACTTACATTTTCTCTCCTAGTCAGCTTAGAATAAGGAACTTGATATTTCATCTTGCTCTGCAGGTTGTTTCTTCCTGTAGCAAGGCTGCAAGGTTGTACTCAGGCATTGCCACATTTAGTGCATCCTTCAAGCTGATACAGCCAACTATTGGGAATTTTTTTTTGTGGGGGAAGGGGGTGGTGTTGGGGCTTTGGCTTTTAGTCTTTTTTTTTGTTTTGTTTTTTTTTGAAAGAGAAGGTTGAGACTTTTTTTTTCATGCCATAAACCAGTACTTCACATATAGATCTATCATCTTTATGCTGTCCCTTGATGGCAGAATATAAAGCAAAACAAATACCTCTTCATTAGCTTGACCATGTTCTGAAGGGTGGAAGTTTAAAAGGGAAGCTTTAGTTGAAGATGCCATGAAAAAAGCCTCCACCCACAGCCAATTTAGATACATAGCTAAGATTATTGCCAGCTCTTTTAAGGCTACTGATTTGAGAACCATTCAGCCTTCATCCAGCCCCATGCTATTCTGTAGAGTATACAATAGGGCTTATAAATCAGGTCCTATGATCACTGTTGTGCAGCAGTAGTTCTAAAAATCATTACAGTTTTGTTCACTGGTCACTGCTGCTGCCATGAAATTGTTGCATTATCTTTGATTACTTGGAATAGTGTTTGTGGATATTTTAATAGCATCACTCTATTAATATATCATCTCACTCTAAAAATAGCTGACCAAATCTTCATTTGGTATAAATCACAAAAGTTCTCAGTGGAGCTAAGGCAGTTTTTAGCTGCAGAGCAGTTTGCAGGGGAAATGTTCAAATATGAAAAATCATGTGTGCAAGGTATATATTTGTCCTTTTCCTTTCCTTTCTTTCAACACAGAAATTAAACGAGACTTGTAGGCCTTTTACAGTTGCAGACTAAGTTACAGAAGTTGACATGAGATATACCTCAGCTTTGATCATCAGGAATTCATTTAACGAGTAACAAGTCATCAGAATATCAGTGTATGAATTCTTCTGGATGACATTTTCAATGGAGTTGTAGAATACTGAAGTGACTCCATGGTTTGTGCAATGGGGAGTGAAGTAGATTGTGTTCAAAGAATGCTGAGTAGAAGATTCAAACATTTTCTGAATATGATAATTTTTCCTTCCTTGCTTCTCTGTCTCCATCTTCTTTATCCCATAAATCCTGTTGTGTTTGGGTTTTTGTCTAGCTATACATTTTATATGTAGTCTACTAATGTTCATGTCTTCACCTATACAGTTAACCTGTCCTAGTTTCAAGTTAGAGGTGCTAATACAGGTGTGAAATGGTGAAAAAGCACAACTCTGATTTGTCAGCCCTTGACTGCTTGATGTGGCCTCTGCTTTTGAAATTCTCCTCTACCCTTCTTGGGAGATCAATAAAGAGAATTCAAAAAAAAATAACAAACCAAAACAGAACTTTGAGAATGTTTACCAACACATAGAGATCGTCTGAATGTTAAACGTGGGTGTCCTGGGTTCAGCAGTAGCAGTCATTTTTCTCCTTAGTAGCTGGTGCAGCGCTGTGTTTTTGACTTTCGGCCTGGGAACAGGGCTGATAACACTGATGTTTATAGTTACTGCTCAAATGTTTAGTCCGACCAAGGACGTTCTGAGCCTCATGTTCTGCCAAGGAGGAAGGGAAGCCGGCAGGAATCAGAGACCTGATCCAAACTAGCCAAAGAGGTATTCCATACCACAGCATGTCATGCCCACTACATAAACTGGGGGCAGTTACGTGGAAGGATGACATCACTGCTGGGGTCGGGCTGGGTATCGGTCGGCGGGTGGTGAGCGGTTGTATTGTCTTCCCTTGTTATTTCCCTTATCATTATTACTGGTGGTAGCAGCAGTGGTTTATGTTATACCTTAGTTACTGGACTGTTCTTATCTCAACTCATGGGAGTTACATTCTAAACAGGAACGTTAGAGAAAGTCACAGTACGAGAAAAGGCCTTCAGCAGCTTTCCACAAAAATGAAGACAGGCATTATTAAAAAGGCAATGAGTCTTGGTTCCTAGTGTGACATGGAAAGCTTGCCTTGAACATTATTGTGGAAAGCAGAGAGTTAAGATTATTGTGTGTAATATTTCAAATCATGAAGTAATTTATACAGTTCATCCAAATTCAGTATTGATGCCTTTAGGAGATGCCTAAGAACAGGTATCCTGAAGAAAGAAGAGGGCTGCCCCCAACCTCATTCATTCCTGTTGTGGAGAAAAGAAATTATTTCCTTTCAGAAGACTTTATCTATACAGTAAAGTGCTTGAATATTTGTTACTTGGACTAAGTTTCTGCAACAGGGCTATGCTCTTAAGGATGTAAATTCCTGGCATTTTTCCAGTTATCAATATCGAAATTTTAGTGACCAAGCATTTACTGAACACCATTCCTCAAATGCAGGGTCTCCACAGCATCTTGTTGCATTTATGGAATTCATTTGTTTGCATTACCTGGCTAACTGGTTCTTTTGTATTGCCAAGGTGATGAACAGAATTGACTTTAAGGTGATTACTTCACCAAAATTAAACAGAAAACAGGGCAGTCATCCAAAGCTCCTTTCAGTGTGAAAGCTAATTATAAAAATGCTTTGAGCAGCAATTTCTTTTTGGATGTTAAAGTGCTTTTATTAGATTGTTCCCTTGTCATTTTAAAATTTATTGCTAGACACTTATAAATGGGGCTGCCTGCTGAAGTAGAATTTTTTTTTTTTTCTATATTTAAGAATGGAGACAAAAGTGTACAGAGCAAATTTTAGGCTGAATTTGATAGTATTTTACATGATTCTGAATAGAAATGAAAAGAACTAGTGCTGGCTTTTGTGGAAAAGAATATGTATTTTATCTTTCTGCTGGATATAAACATATATCCACTTCAACTTACAATTCAGCAACTCAACAATCTCAAAAACAAAAAGTTAGTTAGCAAATAAAAAAAACCAAATATGTAATTTTAAAGTTGAGTACAACCCTGCATTGTTAGATGCTTCTATTTTATAGTGTAGGTATAAACAGCCAGTGGTGATGGAATAATCTAACCATGTGCTTGTGGCTGTATTTCATAAGACATTACTTGTTCTGAAATAGCATAAAACTACACTAGAATAGTTTTGTCAAGGTCATGGAGTGGGATATGGCCAAATGAATATTATCCTGTATATTTTGAGCTGAAGAATGCTGTATCCTGTTACCAGATCTGAGAAGAAATTTCTGGTGAAGTATTTTTTGAGTACCTTGGAATATATTTAACTTTTTATAGTGACTGTTGTTATTAGCATCCTTCACAGCCCACACAAGGTGTGATCTGGGGAGGTTTCAAGGTGGCAAAGGTGGGGGTTTTTGCATATGATAGTCTAGCACACTTTGGCTACTAAATCATCTTGTGAGGACATACATTAATTCTTGACACCAAGATCTATTAATATATCTTGAAGCAAAGTGAATTATGTGAATCTGCTGTTTCAAGCTGTAGAATTCTGCCATAACTAGGGGGAAATATTTTTTTGTAGGTAGATTAATGTTGAAAGCTTGTCAAGGAAAAGTTAAGTGTTGAAAATTTATTCCTCCTCCTCTTGTCAGTAGTTGAGCTTCTACACTAAATCTCATTTGTAATCTGAGGAAAAACAGAGATATAATTTCATTTGTATTTTTCTATGTTTTTAGGGTTCCAATGATATAGTCTATTGCTTCTTTAAATGTGCATCCCAATGAATGGTCTTCCAGAGGTTAATTTTTGCTCCCATCACTCTGAGAGCTTTTCTTGTAAAATACAGGAACAGTCAGTACTTTTCAAATAATTTAATCCATGCCCATTGCAGGATAAGTAATTATGATAACTCAACATTCTGTATTAATAAATAGCAAAAACGTAAGAGATTTGCTAAACACCCTTTCTGGAGATAATGGATGGTGTTTAATGTGCATGTTTTGAGGAAGCTTTGTATAGAAAGAGAATGCAGGCTGAGCAACAGACTTAAGAAATAGTCTTGGTTAGTGTACAATGCAAATGTGAGCTTGTTTTCACTTGACAGACACAGTATATTTTAGTGCCAAGCTTTCATGGCTCCTCTGTATCTGTAGTGTCCAAGCAACATGTAAGACAATTTGCCCTACACTTTTTCAGAACTTCAAATAAATGAATAAATAAATAAAGTCCAGTTTTTAAAGTAGTTACTCAGTGGAGCTTGTAAAAGCTCTGATCATTTGTAAGCTATCCCTATAGTTACATTAGTTTTATTCATATAAAGATTTTAATTAGTGCACTTATGGGAATTTGACACAAACACATCCATAATTAATTACATAGAACTTCATGTTTTATCTCCTCTAAGCACATCTATCTACCTGCTTGACAATGTGATGAATCATTCAGTGATATGTTAAACAACAGGAGAATCACAGAACTGTTACTTTGAAAGTTTACAGATTATGTCGTTGTCTACAGAAAAACTTGCTTTTCTGGGTGTGGTTTTTAACAGATGATATGTTCTTGTCATTTAAACTATGCCTTTGGTTATGCTCTACTGTGGTCTTTCACTGTGTCAGTGGGTCTTCTATAATCCAGAGCAAGATGTGCATATGCGATGTACCTGCCTACAATGTGTAATGAATGAGTTTAGAACACTTCAGACACTCTAAAAGCATAAACCTAGGTAGATTTTACTTATTTTTCAGTTTTTCTTCCAAGTGACCAAGGGATATACGAACCTGGCTTTAATGTGAGAGCTGTGCAAGCTCATCAGGTGCAGTTTGACCAGGGTCTCTCCCAAACAGTATTTTTTTGATCCTGCATTGGCTTTGCGAGAAATTCAGAAAAAAATGGAAAAAAAAAACAACCAAAAAAAGTCTTTGAAGAACTTATTGCATGCTCAGGCTTGAGTTTTGCAGGGGGACACACTCAGACAAAAGCTTAAATGAGGCTGTGGCACATTGGCAGTCAACATTTGCTTATCAGGGCATATTTTTGAATTCATGTTTAACTTAAGATGTTTGTCAGAAAAGGCTTGTTTGTTTGACCAAAATAAATTCAGAGAAACATTAAGGGGGAAGGAAATGCAAGGTTTACTGCTGGACAACAAACTTCAATGCGGAACTCATTTGTATTTGCTAAATTGAAACTTCTTATGTTATAAATGCCATAAAGTTCAAGTTATCTTTGAAAATAAACTGAGTAGTTTAGCCACAGACAATAAAAAACAATTGCGAACCCCTTGAGTTGCAAAAGTATTTCCTGGAGTATTTCCAACCTATACCTATTGTCCTTCCATAGGTTGATGGAATACTGTGCCTGGCTGACATTCTTACTGATAACAGCCATTCTGAAGCTACTCATGCTGAAGCAGCAGCAGTAATTGCACAGATCACCTCTCCACATCTCATGTTCACCCAGTATCTCAGCAGCTTCCTGGAAAATATGGAAGAAATTGTAACAGCACTTGTCAGTAAGTTTTATGATACTTCTGAGTCTTTTCAGTCAAAATAACATGTTGGGGTACGACTTTTTAGAAATATTCCCTAAATTATGTTTTCCCTTTCTTCCTTAACAGATAAAATAACTCAGTCATTTTAAATTCTGAATCAGAACATTCTGCAATTATATAGTTTTTTTACTCCAGTCCATCTTTGAAAAGAATTAATGCATATTTATCAAAATAATACTGTGTAGAATTCTACCATAAGAGCCACATGCGAAATTCAGCAAAGTTGCTAAACTTTATGCTTGTTGTATTTTCTAAACTTGCTAGAACTCAAGCTCACCACTGCATCTACGTTTGTATGATACTTCAGAGGAAAACTACAGTATAATCTGTGGGCATTGTTATGAGAAAATAACAGATCTATCTTTCTTGTCTAGGCCTCTGATCCATGGTAAAATCAGGCAAAGTTAATGGAAAGCTTTTTCTTAACCTGGGTCAGTGAGGACACTTCACAAATACAAGATGATATTTCTCACCACTTTGTAAAGCAAGGACTCTCTTATTTCTGTCATTGGGCTGTATTCTTCCCAAATTTCAGAATCTTTCAGTCAAGTATTGTCTTCCTCTCTCTGATCTGGACATTCGGTTTCCCAGAGCTTTATGTCAGAAAGCACAGTTTGGGTCATTGAGTTTGAGTTCCAATGCATAGTAGATCAATACATCTGGATATTTCTCTACTGAGCCCAATGGTCACAGTTAAACCGCAGGTCATCAATTTTCATGCATTTTGGTTTCGTGTTGGGATTGGGTTTTTGCTTGGGTTTTTTTGTTTGGTTTGTTTTTTCTTTTTTTTTTGGTATTGTGGGGTTAATTGTTTGGTTGCTTTGTTTTTGGTTTTGTTTGGGTTTTTTTTTCTTTAAAAGAACAAGAAAAGAATATGGTAGTGCCAGTGATGGCTGGGAATCATCTGAGAGGTATTTAGATATTCTTCAATGTGCCCATGCAGAACTAGTACAGAAATCAAGCAATTTATTCCTGATGACCAGACTGTCCAGCAACAGATATTGAAGGTTCATCCCTGAGCTTGCCCTAAACCCAGTGGGTGGAATTAACTTGTGCTGAGCTTGGTTCTGCTGTAGCTGGACTGCTAGATTCATCCAACTTGTCTTACTTCTGAGGAATTTCCAGGTTATTACTGTGTACCATGGGCAAGAGGCAATCTGAACAACCTATCCAGAAGATACTAGCAGGTGGAACATTTCCCCAACTATCACTGTTTATGTCCCATAGGAACTTCAGGATTATATACTCTGCCCAAGAAATATAAGCATTAAAAATAGAACATGTATAACTCAGTAATTGAATTACTGTAACATGTCTAATTTTTAAACCATGCTGAAATCCAGCTATCAGGTGATTCAGATCTTATTTAAATTACATGTGTGCAGGGAATAGAAAGTTAGTGGTGTATTCAGCACTTGTATGGAAGCAGGAAAATGTGCAGAATGATCTGTAGAGAAATTAGTTTAGAGGTAGGCAACATCTATACCTATCTTGTACTAAAGAATAGGACATATTTCAGAATTATTCTCTTACAGATCAGTTTCTGTTAGCTTTCTGCATGCTGTATTTCATATTATTTATTTATGGCAAGCTTTATGTTGAACAGCATTCAGTGGAATATTCTCTGTAGAATGCTACACTAGGTAGACTGAGACTGCCTCGTTGATTAGATGAATATAAGAAATGCTTGGTTTCTAGGTTCATGTTTACCATTTTTCTGTAGTTTTGTGGTTCAAATGGAAGTGCATAATGTTAATATACTTTATAAAGTACCCTATAGTGTGACATACGCCCAGGTGGCCAAGAAGGCTAATAGCATCCTGGCTTGTAAAAGAAAGAGTGCAGCCAGCAGGAGCAAGGAAGTGATCATTCCCCTGCACTCGGCACTGGTGAGGCTGCACCTCAAATACCGTGTTTGATTTTGGGCCCCTCACTAAAAGGACACTGAGTTCTGGAGCGTGTCCAAAGAATGACAACAAAGCTGGTGAAGGGTCTAGAGAACAAGTTGTATAAGGAGCAGCTGACAAAACTGGGGTTGTTTAGCGTGGAGAAGACGAGGCTGAGGGAAGACCCTATCCTTCTGCAACTACTCAAAAGGAGTTTGTAGTGAGATGGCTGTCAGTCTCTTCTCCCAGGTAACAAATAACAGAACAACAGGAAATGGCCTCAAGTTGTACCAAGGGAGGTTTAGTTTGATTGTTAGGAAAAAAACCCTCACCAAAAGGGCTGTCAAGCACCGGGGAAGGCTGCCCGGGGAAGGCTGCCCAGGGAAGTGGTTGAGTCACTATCCCTGGAGTTATTTGAAAGACCTCCTGTAGATGTAGTACTTAGGGACATGGTTTAGTGGTGGACTTGGCAGTCAGTGTTAGGTTAACAGTTGGAGTTGATGATCTTAAACGTCTTTTCCAACATAAATGATTCTATTATACTATATAATTGACAAAATAAAGAAGTTTGTTTTATTTTGGTTTTTTACCTTGATTACTATGAACTTGATCATAGATACTAAGACTACTAATACAAGCTGCAGATGCTTAAATATTGCTTTGAAACACCTAACCATGCTTTTTGCAATGAAGCAATGACTTTTATTCATCTTTGCATTCCTAGAATTGTGCCAAGAAGCTTCATCTGGTGAAGTTTTCCTGCTGGCTTCTGCAGCTCTTGCCAATATTACTTTCTTTGATACCATGGCTTGTGAAATATTGCTCCAGTTAAATGCAATGAAGATTCTTCTTGCAGCATGTTCAGACAAACGCATTGTGGATACCCCATATTCCCGAGATCAGGTGAGCAGTTCCTCAGCAAGACACTGTCTGAGCATATTTGTGTAAAAGTCAACAAGTTTCAGCTCTGTCTGTTTTGACATAGCCAAACCTAAGTTGAGTTCATGAATTTATTCTTGGTCCTTTTCAATGTATGGCTCTTTCGTTATCTGCTTCTGTCCCTTTTTGTTATGCGAATTACAATATATGACAGCTTTTAATATGATTTTTTAAAAAAAGCAAAGATCCATATTTCTAATCTAGAAGATTTTTTCATCATGAAGATGGCCAAAGAGTGACACAGAGGCCCAAAAAGGATATGGAATCTCCACCTATAGAGGTATTCAAAACTTGACTGGGCAGAACTTTGAGGCAACTAAGACATACATAGAGACTGGAGCCTAAACATACGATTGTTAATTCAAAGACGAATTAGCTCCAAAAGCCGAATTAAGAATCTGATCCTCAGCACATTGACCTCAGTGGGCTTTGGATCAAGTCTTCACTGCATAGTAAATTGTTTGCAAGTTTTACTGGCAAATACTGCTGATTTACTTTTGCATTTCCCCTTCTTTTTCACCATTTTTTTTTGTAGATGCATGTGTGCTAATGAATAGATGAAGTCAGAGGGAATTCTTTTGTTCCTCTCAGGTACTACCATGCAAGTGGGTGCTGCAGAGACACCACTTATTTGATATCTCAGTGATTAATTTAGCCTCAGCAGTGTAACTGGTATGAGGCTTGAATGTTTCAGCAGTTATTACTAAGGGATAGAGGTTGGTAGCCTGCTCACTTAACCTGCTTTTGTTTATGAGATGTTGCGAATGTAACTAAAATTCCATAATTCAGACCTCACAAACCCATCCTCTTCCCACATCTGAAATAGCCAAAAGATGAATTATGGCAGACCTGGGATCTTCACTGCCACAGAAAACTCTGTGTGTACTCCAACAGGAGCCAGGCTATGGAAATCAAGGCACACGGGACCTTAAAAAATTATTATTGGTGTTCTGGAGGGCTTACTAAGGCTGCTTTAGTCTAGATTAATAGCACTCAGTAGTTTTCCAGCTCAGGAGCATTTATGAAATTATGGACTTAAGCCATAATTACTACACTGCTCTTTGGGCAAAGTCAAGGACATCAGCTTTAGTGTTTGACATGGCTGTATAGCATTATTATGCATTTACAATTCTTCTTGTTCTTTTCCTTATTCCTCTTGTACGCTCTCATAGTTTTGATTTCGTTATTCATTTATGCCCTCATCTTAATTCTGCTCTCAGCTGTGAGTTTCTAGTTTTCTCTTTGGGTAGCATAGCAATCTCTTTCTTTGTATGAGGAAGGCAAACGTTTAAGGAAATCTGTATGACTTTATTAGGTAACAGACTAGTTCCAGGCCTTTTGCAGCTTGCAGGGCATTTCATTAGCTAGAGGAACAGAGAACTGAATGGCTTCCTTTGAAGAATCAAGAAGGTTTCATCCCCAGTAACCACTTGCATTCCTTCTTGTAATGACAAAGTATCTCAGAAAGGTGTAATGTTTTCTGTGGTGTGATGCAGTAATTTTTTGAGCTGACTGTTATTTCTGTAGCACTGGGGCTATAAAATCTTATCTTGTGTTCTGTTACTGGGCACCAGATGTTCAGGTGGAATCTATGGAATCTAAGTGCTGCTCATCTTACCTTTAAGAGCCATCAGTATTGTTAATCAGGCAGTTTTGGTAATGCAACAGTCTTAAGCCTTCCTTTGAGTTCCTGAACAAGTGTGCGTTTCAGTAGATTGCTTATATTTCAAAAACGTAGTTGTTATACAGTGAGAGGGGGTGTTACTTGCCAATTATGACAGTTTTATGGAATATATTGCTTTCTAATTTGCTCTGTGCTTATTTGTTGCAATGAAGAAAACACTCTGCTAGGGAGAAAAGCAACACTATAGTGCTATATTTTTGTAAGGGTATTGTAAATTGCCATTTTAGCTTTTTATATATATATATATATATATATATATATATATACTTTAATTCCTTTTAGGTACATAACAGAGTTACTAACTTTTTCTGTTATATATATTGTCATGTCCCAGCCAGAAGGCAGACATTTGCCTAAAGACATAGATTAAAATTAACTAGCTTTTGAATTTTTTTGATTCAAGGTTTTATTTTGGAATATGCAACCACTGTAGAATATATTTTTATGGACTAATGTCCATTCTGAATGATCACGTCTTCCTGGGAAGTAAAACAGTTTAATTGGGATGAAGGTATACTAAATAGAGAAAAAATAAAAGAAGAATCATAGGAAATACTACAAAATATGGTCTAATTATCATTAAATATTATAAAAGAGCACGCAAATCTTCAATGCCCTGGTTTTCATGCAGAGCTTTAATTTAAGTAGCACAATAATCTTATAAAAAACTACTCAGTATTTCCAAATACATTACTACTTAAGAAAATTAGCTGAAGTGTGCTCACTGAAAATGGGTGAAAGATGGCTGAAATGCAAGAAAGAAGCAGTGAATTGTGGTTTCCTTTGTGCTCTTTTTATCTCATCTTAAAGTCACAATATGTTCTTCTCTACAGTTTTTTTAAGGACAGGTAGCACTGACTAGCTCTCACCCTCCATGATGGAATAAATTAAAATTCTGCCCATGAGCTGGATGCCTGGAGAAAGTATTTTCCTGCTCAAGGGCGTATAAAATGTTCTGTCTTTTGACTTTTGAAAAGTTTTTTATGCAAATGGTAACAAACTTTTCCTGCCTTCACTATCTGAAAACCAGTCGCCTTCCTCTTTCATTTCCCCAGTAGTGTCATATTAGGTCAGGTAAGAAACCTAGAACTGAGTGCTCTGCTTAATTATAAACAGGATGATAATTTTTCCTTTTATAGAAGCATGTATTCCTTCTGTATCAAGCAGTATTACATTGAGATTGCTTAGTTTTATGTTCAAACACTTTGTGTAAGTGTTATCAGATGAAGTGATCATTTCCAAACAACATAGCCTCTAGTTTGGGGTCAAAATGGATACGGATGTGCCATGTTCTTTTTAGTTGCTGCAGATACTTATATTCTGTATATGAGGATGGAGTTTTTTTTACTTCAAAGGAGCATCAAAATATCCTTTCAGAAGAGTTCATGCTTAAATTCAGCAGTGTAACATATACAGTCAGGTGTCTTAATAGAGTTTAAGCACTGTCAGAACAAGGGTTTAGCCAAAACTCTTATCATTCAGGGCCTGCTTGACTTTAAACACCTTAGACTCTACATAGAAAAATATGAAATATGTATGGTTTTGCACAGCGTGTTTATGTATAATAATATATTCCTCTCTGTATTCCCACTTGTCTCTTCAGTGTTGCTAGTATTCTCACCTCACCTGTGAAGTTGTGGAGGTATAGCCTAACAGCTTCTGATCTGTTATTCATGCAGACAAAGAATTAATGTGTAGTGAACACATCCATTTCTAGGTCTAAAATCAGCGAACAAGGTTTCAAAAAAAGTCTGAGGTGGAGAAAAGCTTTTAAATTAGAAAGAGAAAATGGAAGTTTTTGCTGCCTTTTTTTTTTGGGAGATGCTGCAGCCTCTGAAGCTGAGACCTTCTGTCTCATTTAAGATTTGAAATCCTTAATACTATTCTTCCTCAAGTTTCCACATCCTTTTCTCTGCTGTTCTATTTTTTCAGGGTATTTGCCTTTTCCCCCCTTTTTTGTCTTACATGGGAGATTGTAGGGTCAAAAGGACAGCAGAAACAGATGTTACTTTACCATAAAGAAGCGTTAATATTCAAATATTGCCTAATACTCAGTGAAAGACTTTGAGAGCAATGTTTTTAATGAGCAGAATATTAATAGTTCTTTTAGACTTCCTTTGAAAAGGAAGTACATGCAGTACTACTTCACAATCTGAGTTTCCTGAGTACTGAGGAATTTATTACTCCTTGCCAACTGTTTTTTTGTCTTGGCTTGATGTTATGAAGACTGAAATTTCTGACTGTGTTTTGTTAAATTGCTATCCAAATTTTCCCATATGTATGGAAGTAAGTATGGGCTAAAAAGATGAGGAATCTTGAAGTAGAGTTTGAGCAGTGCAGACCATGTTAGGTGCCTGTCTTCCTTACATCTGACAAGAAGTATTAGACTAAATCATTGCAGGACAGGGGAAAGGCAGCTAACAAAAAGTCCTCATTTGTGCTTTTGAAATCTCTCTTCTTAGAACAAAAGTAGTGTGGAATGAGGAGCTCCATCTCCCAGTTGGATCGGAACAGGGATATCCCTTCCACTGTGGGGCCATCATCAGCTGGTCTTAGGGAAGAAATGCTTGTGGTACCCCTGGACTCCATCACTTCAGCATTTTACATGAGCAGCCAGTGTCAGGGTCAGGAACAAAGACAGGTTGTCTGCCTCTGAGAGGTCTGACTTCAGTATACTTAAGTTTCTTGTCTAGTTCTTCAAAATTATTTTCAAGGTCATTAGCAAGTAATATTCGATAGTCTCAAATGGTTCAAATGGATACTCACACATCCCCTCTGCAGTTCAACACGGTTTACAGATTTACATACTGCAGATAAAAATGCAACACAAAGCCTTTACATAAGGACAACTAGGTCATTAAAGGATCTGCTCAGTTTTCTTCCACAGTTCTCCATTAATATCCAGCTCTGATGTTAGTATAATGATGACTAAGCGTGTGGTTAGAATTGCCTTCCCTCTCAGTGTGAACTGTGGTTGGAAAACTATGCACTTAAAATTATTCAATCCTTTCCAGTATTGACTAGGTCACACTGAGAAAATATGATTTCAACTAATAGAGATGTGATAAATAAGTTATTAAAAAAAGCTAAAGAAATTAAAAAAGAAACAACTGTCAGAAATAGATGCAGAAAAGTAAAATTAGGCCAAAAGTCACATGATTGTATCTGAACTTTAACCATGCCATTATATAATTTATATCCTAACTAATTTTCTGTATGAGACTGTAATCACTTCCTTGATGTCCTTTCCTTTTAACTGGTTATCTCTGTCTTCGCACATACATTTGAACAATATAAAACTACAACTAACAGTATTGACTAGAATTACGTGGTCAGTATTATAGATCATTACATCTCAGGTGTGCAACACTGACTTTCTCTCTTCAACACTACATTGTTTTGAGACAAAATGCCTGATTCATTACAATTCTGCCTTTCACATTAAAGATTTGATGCAGGATAAGACAATGTGCTCCAACTAGCAAAGCAAAAGATTCTCTTGGAAGAGTAAAATCTCATCTGACTTGAACTCTGCTGTTCTTTCCTAGCTTAGTGTGGTGAGGCTTTAATTCCTGGGATCATTTCCTAATATTGCTTCTGCTCTGATTTTGAAGAAGCAGTTTAACTTCTCTGCATTTTTGTTTAATCATCTGTAAAGTTGGGCAGACATTGCACTTAGTGTAAAGTCTCGCTGGGGAAAACATCCTATGTCAGCACAATTGCAGTTATATTCTGCCCTTGCCTGCCAGATTCACAGTATAATAAGGCTGGTGCTGGGCTGTTTACTGCAGAAACTATAAACATGAGAGTTTGCTGCAGGCTGTACCAATCGTGAAGCTGTAAGTCAGAGATAACTATGTATGCATTTTGCTGCATTTTTCATCTTTTTGTCTTCAGCCCTTTAGGAAATGAGGGAGCAGATTTTGAACAGTTTCAAAGTTTTGCCACTGATCTTTTTTTCCCAGAACTAGGCAGAATCACTTCCTAGGTGAGGGCTGTGATTTAAATCTTGGTTCTGAGAAAGTGAGTTTATAAACTGTTTCTACAGATCAGATTTTCTTGTTTATTTATCCTCCACAAGTAGAAATCTATTATCTTCTAGGAAGGCACCAGAAATTACTAGTTCTTTGCACTTTCTGCCTGCTCTAAAATGGTAGTAATTAAGTTTCCTCCCACGTACTCAAACCCTGGTTCCAATTAGACTTGTTTCCTATGACTGTGCATTGGCTTATGCCAAATTGTGCTCAGCTGTAGGGAGACCAGACGTCTTAGGTGTCTTTGGTTGATTGAGTCAGTTTCAAAATCTAAGAAGCTAATACCGTGAAGGAAGTCTGACAGATAATTATTCTCCTCCCAGCCCTGTTTTACATCTGAGAGACAGAAAACTCTGTCCTTGGAAGTGAGGGAGGAGACCTATGCAGGATTCATTTCCTATATGCTTCTTTAAAACAAAATATGAGGGAATCTCTTTTTTCTATTTCTTAGCTAGATTAGTTAGCAAGATGAAGTACAGTGAATAAAAATGTAGTAAATTCCTTTAGTTGTAGTCTCCACTTCTCAGCCTCAGCAGTCCAAGGCTGTTCCCTGTCAGTCCCAGAATAGACCTAGACTTAGCAAGCTGATTCTGTCTCTGTTACTATTATTTTATGGGGGTGTTGGCATTTTTCAGTCAGGTGACAGAAGCACTTGTTGATCTGGGTGT
The DNA here is from genome assembly GCA_024733675.1 of Psilopsiagon aymara. Classification (NCBI taxonomy): domain Eukaryota; kingdom Metazoa; phylum Chordata; class Aves; order Psittaciformes; family Psittacidae; genus Psilopsiagon; species Psilopsiagon aymara. Next base: position 6,841 of record JANRGW010041492.1, on the reverse strand, counting down.
ACTTATTTCTCTTTTAGGAATAAACCTGTTTCCCAACCACAAAAAAAAAGGGCTATTAAAGCAATGTGAATTGTTTTCTATTTTAAGCAACATAATATCCTAGAGAAGTTTTCTACAGATTTGTTAACAAAGTTTTTTCTCCCAATAAATTGCATCCTAAAAGGTTTTTCTACCTAGACTAGATGTAATGCCTGTTCTTGACCCCTGCTCTATGTACTATTTTGCTGTTTCTGTGTGGATTCATCTTGAACTGTTCAGATGTTTTTAATTTACATTCAGAAACAAAAGCTCCATCTTGCTTCTGATTAGTTGTCAGATGCTCTTTTGGGGCATTCGCAAGATGGAATTTTACAGTCGCACCCTGATTTATCCTTATGTCATTTATTTGAATGAATTACAAAATACGCATTATATTTAGAAAAATAATTTTACTTAGTGATGAATCAGCATTAAAGAAATAATTAACTAAGAGAATTAGCAATTCTACATTGATCTACTTTGCCACTCAGTTTAATTACTTGCTAAGTCTCATTTTGAGTTTAAGTATGTCCTTCTATTTATGTTGGAACTGTCAATAAAAGCCTACTGAACAGTATGCCTTTATTACCAATAAAGGTATATTAGTATCACATCTTTCAGCTTTGTAGACACCTCCCTGTCCTCCAAGAGCCCCTTTAACAGGCTGTGTACTTTCATCTTCCAAATCCTATTGCATCTTTCTTCCTGAGTAGCTGGTTTCTCAATAATGAGAAGCACACTTAGATAGTCTTGAATCTCCCATTAAAGGAAAGTTACCAAAGAAGCCTTCTGTTTCCTATGTGCTCTTTCTTTGTTAGATAGAGCTTTTGAGATTTACAATCTCAGTGTGTGTATCTTAGTTTATAATAAAGCATTTTCATTCAGTTTTATTTTTTGCAGCAAAAGTTCAGTACCTTTTTGCACTGGTTAATGAGCATTAGTCACATCTAGTTTAGAAGGAAAAGTGTTACTATAGTGTTAGTGATCACTTTATTTTTTAATTATTTTTTTTAGTAAGAGAATTCCCAAGTTGGCTGTTGTTCTAGAGATTTTGAACAAAACTGTTTTAAAGGTTCTTAATTAACCATGGTTTCTTGAATTTAAATCACTCTTGACAACTGAAATTTCTATGGTTCAGTGCAAAGCAGGGTACAGAACTGAAAAGGAAGGTTCATAATTGACAAATTCAGTATGTTTCAAAGGCTGAAAGGAAACTATGTGGAACTAAAATCACTTTCCAAGTTATAAAGATAAATTTTGTTTACTGGAGTAACCAACAAAATCAACACTGCCAATTTTATGATAGTGGATGAGAACATCACTTCAATGATGTACCTGTTTACTTATATTGCCCATAGAAATAGAAATTTTTAGTTAGGTTTTAGATTAATTTCCAGGACATCTGTGAGACTAGCACATGAATTTGAAAAGTATGAAATAGCTTTATTAATTTTAGGTTTATTAAATAGGGAATTTTTCTATGGATCTGAAGGGGGCCCCATTCCCCTCAAATATATCTGCATACTTTGCATATCAACAGATGTTTTAAAGGTGAACTTTTAAAGCTTCTTTATTTTGGGTATGGTTTTTACATTCTGAAAGTTAACTACTTTTTCTCTCGGTCTTATGAAAAATCTTATTAGTCCCAGTGGAAGTATCTGAATGTTATTATTTTGATAAGTTAGTGCCTCTTCTAAAGGTGCTAAACCATAAACTGGTCAGAATTCTTTTCCTGGCATTTTGTGTTTTACTGTGGCTCGCTACTACGTGGTTTAGGAAAATAGTGCATAGCACATATTATTAACAGGTAGGCGGTGAACACAGGGATAAAGGCCAGAGGCCTATTCCTGTTGTTGGTTTGAATGATTCAGATTTCATCTGGTGTCAAAAAAATGATATAATTCATTATTTGTTGATTAGATCTTTTTTTCTGTGGTGTGCATTGCTACAGTGGGTTTAGGGCTGACAGTTCTCACAGAAAACCAGATACCAGGTTTATCAGAGTCCTGACATACAGAAATGTCTGCAGTTTTTGTTTGATCTTGAGAACAGGGACAAGAGTGCGCATGGGCCTTAGTTAGTCTGTTGAAGAGCTCTCATAGAATGCAGATATTGGAGATCCATGGATCAAGATCTACCTCCAGAATAGATCTGCTCAGCAGACATTCAGGCACTGAGTCAGGGAACTATGGTGGGTGGGGATCAGCCCTTGCAGCAACTGTGATGCGGTTTCCAAGGCAGTCCACTAAAAATACTTCATTAGGTTTGGTAATAGAATGTAATGTAGTGGTTTCATTAAAAAATTCCACATATGATGAAGCAACTTCTTTCATTTTTTGAATTTTTTTTTTTTTTTCCCTCTGGAAAATCCGTGGCAGTCTTTACTTCATTGCACATCTGCAGATGCCACATATCAAGATATCACTAGTGTACTGAAACTTGTGGGTTGTTACAGCACAAACTTTCTGCATGGTATAATAGCAGTGGCAGATGATCAGAGCTCATGTGTCCTGTCTTCATGATATGTTCTTTTTTATTTAGCTGACTACAAGTTCATTACATGGTTTAGAAATGCAGAAAAACTGCAAGAATCTTAAATTGTCTCAAGTGCCAGTCCTTCACAATCTCGAAGCGTAATTTTTACAGGCAATGTCTTGAACAATTAAAGCATTAAAGCAATTGATACTAAATATTGCAGCTGAATGGGAGAGACTCCATGTTAAATATTTTCAAGTCTCTCAATGGTTTCAAAATCATTAAAATTCTTAAAGAGGCTTTGGAATATCTTTTTCTCAATAATTTCTACCTATTTTCCTCGTGGAAATGAGGCTTAGGCAGTCACTTTTATCTGTATCTCTGGGCTCCATCACATCTGAACTGGTTTGCAGATTCAACAGAACTACACTGATTTTTGAGAGACTACTTAAGGTTTTATGATATTTGAAGCCAGACAATGGGAAAAGAGAGATAAAAACTGCATCACGAGCCTAAGTATGATTAGACGAAAAGAAAAAATCTACTGTGGGAGAGATGCCCCTGGAAAAGTTCTGTTTATAGTTTTTGATCAACTCTAAATCCAATAGAAATGAGACTTCATTAATATCAGTGCTCACAAGTGTTAGTTTTCAAAGCAAATTGAAACCATTTAAGTTTGTGTTTTCCTTCAGAGAGTTCATCCATAGTATTAAACTTCCTTGAACTTTGATCTGTATTACAGAAGAAATTTTCGTGGGAGCTGTATGTATACTGAATTTTAAGATAGGCAAGTATAGGGGAAATAAAGCATTTAAAGGCAACTCATATTCAACTTGCCTGTTACTTGTTTAGGTTGTGCTATTTCATGTTACTTTGTTTAAATCATAGGAAAACGTGACTTTTTGAGGAAAGAAAAATGTATCCATATTAAGTGAACTATCTATGCTTTAACTGCCTTTCAAGTCCTATTAAGATTTCTGAAAGATAATATAGGTGGAACTCGATGGTTGTTGATGATAAGTGTCTTTTATAAACCCTTCTGTAGAAAGTTACGTATAAACCCATTAGGCTAGTCCATAAATACACGGCAAAATATAGGGGCCACATAATCAATGCAAAGGAAGTATAGATATAACTTCAAATAATTTTTGGTGTCAAAAGATACACACAAAATATTTTTATGTACGAAAATACTTATTAGACAAAATAACTTGAAGCAGTGGAATAATTGGCATGTATTCAAATTGTGGTTAATTGAATTCTTCATCTGTGGCTTGGAGAGCCACATGGGGTATAGATTCTGCATAGAGGAAGCAATTTTCATTAACAGGATATAATTTAGAATGAGAAAACATATACCTTCTGCCAGAAACACAGTTAATAATTAATATGGAATAAATACATAGACATGTACTGAGTTACCATATTTCTACCTGTCACTCTGTAGGGTTTCAGCAACTCATTTGCATCCTAAGTAAGTATATTTATTCAGAGAGATGACACTGTAACACTACCTTCCAAAGTGGAAGACCTTTATGTCACAGCAATGAAAATGAGTCATCCTTGTTATTAAAATGGCAAAGTGAGATCAGAATGATGATTTGATCTCATGCCTGCTTACGTCTGAGAAGTCTGCTTATTTTCGAACTACACTGTACTATTAAAAAGCTGATAGCCAGTTTTCAAATTTGTCATTGAGGCTGGTCAGTTTTTCTCAACTAGAATAGAGAAATTAAAACCTCCGAAGAAATAATGTGATCTATATTTTGTTTTCTAGTGCTCTATAACATTTATCATTTGGTCCCTCACATATGCTGTTAATACTGAGATATATTTGCATGCAGAAAGCAATTTATTTGGAGGATAAAGTTAAAAAGACTATCTTGCAGGATATATGAGAGAAAGTATATGATATCAGTGAAGGAAATGGGTGGTTGAAAGCCAACAGCTGCACATGATCCCGTCATCACCTCGCTGCAAGACTGTAAGCAGGTTGAGTTACATGTAGTCTTGGTAGCAGTGCAACTTTAGATAAGAAATTCTGTAAATAAGTATCTCAAAATGTGCTTTGGCCTTAGCTCAGGCAAGTTATAAATGGATTTTTAAATCCATCACATTTTGGGACAGTACTTAGACATACACACGACTTACGGCTTTAATAAAACTGAAAAATATTCCTTAAATTCTTCCTTGCACTGCGCCTGAGCTGAAATGTGACTACAAGACTGGTTCCTGAGGGTGGGCACCTCCTAGCTGAATTCTTTGTAGGACTCCAGTTTTTTTCAGTTGGTTTGTATTTACAAATTTTTATCTTCTTCTTTCTAACAATTTGACCAATGAACAAATCTGCTTCGTAGATCTCTATATGACAGATTTTTATGCATGAGTATAGCTGCATAAGAAAAAGAGGTTTTACTTTTCTTGTTTGGATTTCAGTTAGCAGACTATGTAAGATAAAGACTCCCGAGAAATCACAAAGGTGCGAACAGACAGTTGGCCTACAAGAATGCTTTTTAATCTGATGGGCTTGCAACATTTCTGCCATAGTGATTTTATAAATCACAGTGCTATTTAATATTACTGAATTGTTGGGCTATACTTCATATTTTCTTCCCTTTTTAACAACAGGTGGTAACAATCTTGGCAAACATGTCTGTCTTGGACCAGTGTGCTTCAGAAATTATTCAAGGAAATGGTATGTATTTTAGCTGAATTGCATTCTGTATTTGTGGAGAATGTGTGAAGATGGGAAAGTAGTGGTTACAAAGCGAAGGAGAAAGGCTTCATTAATTACATGGTTTTGCATCCTGTCTCTGCTGGACATCACACATTGCTACAGGATGCAAAATGAGTGCTTGGGATACTTCTATGTAACTGAAATAAATCACCACTTCTTTAGAAAACTTTTCATGTATGACCATAGTACTGATGTTCTCTCTGTATACAACATTCACAGACATAAAGCAAGGTAGTACAAAGTGTTTTAGCAAGCTTTGTTCTGGTAATGACATTGCAGAAGTTGGCAATTCTTACAGAAAGATGCCATCTGATCCTGAGCCGTGCATACCTCCTGCATTTTGTGCCACTTTTTTCACAGGTATTTAGAAGTAGTATAAATTTTGACACATTGTATTTTTCTTACTATGCAGCTGTTGCCAGGTGTATCCACACTTCCTTAAATATCATATTATGTCAAATTTGTTATACTGAAAAAGAAAAAAAACCCTAGATGTTACAGGCCCATCGGAAGTCTGGGAAGTTACATTAATATTCTGTGGATAGGGATAAAGGAAGATATAACTGCCTTATTAATACAGCAAATTCATGGCCGAGCAATATTGTAAGACAATTTTTAATTTGTTTATTTGTTTCGGTGGAGGAGGTTGAGGAAGAAGGGGGGAGACTCTAACTTACAGTGCAGCTTCACATGTTGCTTTTTCTGTCCTAAGAATATCCCATCCAGACTTTCTAAATTAAGGTTTGGATAGGAATGGTTTGTATCCATTTGAATCTCAGACATAGAGTCATAGAATCATAGAATAGTTAGGTTTGGAAAGGACCTTAAGATCATCTACTTCCAAACCCCATGCCATGGGCAGGGACACCTCACACTAAAGCATAAAGTCCATCCCCAGCATCCCTATAGCCCCCCTTAGGATATTGGAAGGCTGCTATGAGGTCTCTGCGCAGCCTTCTCTTCTCCAGGTTGAACAGGACCAAGTTTCTCATCCTATCTTCATACGAGAGGTGCTCCAGTCCCATGATCATCCTCGTGGCCCTGCTCTGGAATTTTGTTCCAGCAGTTCTATATCCTTTTTATGTTGAGGACACCAGAACTGCACAATACTCCAAGTGAGGTCTCACAAAAGCAGAGTAGAGGGGCAGGATCACCTCCCTTGATCTGCTGGTCATGCTCCTTCTGATGCAGCCCAGGATACGGTTGGCCTTCTGGGCTGTGAGCGCACGCTGCCGGCTCATGTTCATTTTCTCATCAACCAACACCCCCAAGTCCTTCTCCGCTGGGCTGCTCTGCCCAACCTGTAGCTGTGCCTGGACTGCTCCGACCCAGGTGTAGGACCTTGCACTTACCATAGTTAAACTTCATGAGGTTGGCATCAGCCCACCTCACAAGCATGTCAAGGTCCCTCTGGACCCTCTTGGAATTCCTTCCCTCCAACATATCAACTGAACCAGCCAACTTGGTGTCATTGGTAAACTTGCTGTAGGTGCGCTCAATCCCACTGTCCATGTCACCAACAAAGATGTTGAATAAGACCGGTCCCAACACCAATCCCTGAGGGACACCACTTGTTACTGGTCTCCAGCTGGACATTGAGCCATTGACCAC